>VSMD01092225.1:0-30040 GCA_008750895.1 Mirza zaza | reverse complement strand
GGGGGGGGGGAAGGAAAAAAAAAACATACCGAAAGAGAGAGGAACGACATCGGTTTCTGATGACACCGATCACACATTGCCGACGAGCCGGCATTCCCTGTGTCGCTAAACCGAGAAGGCCTGCTCTCGTGAGGGTGTGAGGGGCCCGGACAACATGGGACGGTGACCCCTGAACTGTACAAAGCACGCAGACTATGGCATGTGTGGTTTGAGTAAAGAGAACAATCAGTGACCTCTTCGCCGAGTTTGGCCTTAGCATGCGAAAGGGAGATAGAGGTGCAATAGGAGGCTCGATTTTTTTTTTTTTTTTTACTCTGGAAACAGATGCTGGGCACTGAACTGAGAACACTGAATTTCTTACCCTCCTGGATATTCACGCAGGCTCAGAGGAGGCAGAGGAAAAAAACAGAAAGAGGATACTGAGCCTATAAGGTATCCCTACAGCTCGGATTTTCCGTTGTCTTGCCTTTTCACCACTGAGCAACACACAACAGTAAAGGATGGATACAGGCTTCCAAAAGGTTTGTATGTGGCCCCTTTTCTTTCTCAACCTTACTAGACCTTAATTATTTGTGCCCTGAATCTGATGTTCGAATTATCCTCGTGGCCAAACCGTTTGCATTGTAGGAACCTGTTTTTTTAGCTTACAGTGAAAAGGAATGAAAAGGAATGTAGGAACCTGTTTTTGTTAGCTTGCAGCGAAAACTTTTTTTCCTTTGCGTGGGGATGGGGTTGTGTGAGTCAGAGATACCAGGGCTTACGGGTGGGGCAATCAGCTAACTGCACACTTCTGCTTCTGAGAATCGCTTGCTTGCAGCTGCCTGCCGCCGGCGGGCAACCGGTCTGTGCCGGAGGGCAACCGACCCGCCAATCATTTTAAAAGTCAGCTTCCTGCCACCAATCATTTTAAGGGTCAACACGCGTGATCAGCTCATGCACCTCGGTTGATCAGGAAGGGAGGGGGGATAAAAGAGCAGCCTCCGCTTCTGTCGGGGTCCTTGCCTAAAGGGAGACCTCTTCGTAGGTGCTCTAAGGCTTGGACCCTGGCTAGCCAGAAAATAAACCTCCTCTTGTGTGATTGCATCCTCGGTGTCTTTGTCCTTCTGTTCGGCGGAGTGTAAGAAGCCAGTCTCTAACATTTGGGGGCTCGTCCGGGATCGGCTTCCCTGCAATTCGCCGGGTAGAACACAAAGTTGAGGGAGGAGTGTGAAAATCCACCCTCGGATAAGCCGGGAGTGGTGCTGCGCAAGGGACGTGGAATCCCCTTGCAGGACTCACAAGGGACGTGGGATCCCCTTGCAGGACTGCGCAAGGGACGTGGGATCCCCTTGCAGGACTGCGCAAGGGACGTGGGATCCCCTTGCAGGACCCCGGGAGTAAAGAAGCCGGTATAGGACCTAGGTGGACGCGCTGTTAAGGGTCACTGGTCGGGGCCAGGCGGAGACGTCCTCTGGCTCCGCGTGGACTCGGTACTGACCTTGCCGCAGAAAGCTGAGGACACGCCGACAAGGGGACAGCTAGGCTAGGTCAGAAGGAATTCGGAGTGGGACTCCGCCCCGATGCCCGAGCTGGGCAACGGCTGGATGTGGGGACAGGAGGAATTCGGAGTGGGAAGTCCGGACCAGGTTAGGATACTGTCGTCTGTTGTCTGTCTGGTTACTGTTGTCTGTTTTGTGTGTCGCTGGTTGTCGCTATCTGTTGCCCCTGAGAGAGAGTGTGAGTGTGCATGGGCTTTGTAAGCAAAACTTTTGATTTAGGAGACCTGCGGAGAGGATCAGAAGACCTCTGAGCTGCGATCAGGGGCAGATCAGCTCCGACAACCCTAGGGACCTTGTTGACCTGTTAGACTGTGTTCTCTTCCTACTTAAGGTTGTCTTTACAACGGAGGAGAGAGAGGGGATCAAGGGGGAGGCAAAGAGGATGGTCCCAGGGGAAGATAGAGGACCAACCGCGAACACACGGACCATTGACCGGGCCTTCCCCATGGAGCGACCTCCGTGGGACTACAATGAGGCAGAAGGTAGGGAGCGTCTCCGGGTCTTCCGCCAGACTCTCATGGCCTGTCTCCGCATGTCGGCACGGGGGCCGACTAATTTGGCCAAGGTAGGAGATGTTCATCAGGGGCCGGAAGAAAGCCCGGCGGCTTACCTAGAAAGAATCATAGAGGCCTTCCAGCAGTAAGAAAACAAGGCCGCTGCTATGATGGCCTTTGTCAACCAGGCTGCTTCAGACACTCTGCAGGACCTACTTGAGGTAACAGAGAAGGGTTACAAGAATAGGAAGAAGAGTCAGAGAAGATGAGACAAAGAAATAGAAAGTTTCAGGCCAGAGAGATGTGGAAAGCAAATAAAGAGATGGCTAGGGTATTACTGGCAGCGGCTGGGTGAGAAGGGAGGTGGCAAGCCGATTCAGAAAGCCGGACTGAATCTAAAACCCAAAAAGAGAAACCAGACAGGGATCAGCGCGCCAACTGCACGGAATATGGGCACTAGGCTCGAGAGTGCCCCAGAAAAAAAAGGCTAACTCACTATCAAAGACTATTGTTAGATGCGCCCCGCATCGAGCTCCGGGCCCCCACCACCCTGAGTCCGGCAACGCTCCTGCCTATTCCCATGGGAGCCGCTCCTGAGCACGACTGTCTCGAAATCCTGGCTGAGACCCAGATGGCCCGAAATCGCCCCTTCCGTACAGCGACCTAATCTGGTTCACGGACGAGAGCAGTTTCGTCCGGGACGGACACAGGTACGCAGGGGCGGCCATAGTCAATGACCAGAGCAAACTTGTCTAGGCGGCATGCCTTCCACAGGGGACATCTGCTCAAAAGGCAGAGCTCCTGGGCTTCGGAACAACTGCACGCAATGGTGGCGGGCGGCGTGAGAGACTCTGGGGCGACACCTGCTGGAACATCTGCACCGGACTAAAGAAGACGATGTTACAGTTACTAGACACTGTCCAGCTTACGTTCAAGACACAAGGACAAGTGGCAGACGACATCATCCGAGACTGCCAGGCTTGCCAGGTCATGCAGCCGGGAGAGGCCAGAGGGGCCCACGCAGGTACAAGGGAAAGAGGGAGGCAGCCGGGACTGTTCTAGGAGGTAGACTAAGATATTAAACAAGATAGTCCCCAGGTATAGACTGCCGGAAAGAATAGGGTCAGATAACAGACCTGCCTTTGTTAGCCAGGTCAACCAAAGGCTAGCCCAAGCACTGGGGATAAATTGGCATTGTCCTCAGAGCTCTGGGCAGGTAGAGAGAATAGATAGAACAATAGAGGAGACCCTGACTAAATTGGCACTAGAGACTGGCGGGGACTGGGTGACCCTCCTTCCCTTCGCCCTGTTCCGAGCACGGAACACCCTTTAAATTGTGCATGGGGGGGGGAGCGACGGGCGCTCACAGCACCCCCACCAGGCAGGAGATTGGGTGTGGGTAAAACGGCATAACTGTAAAACTCTAGAGCCCAGGTAGAAGGAGCCCTTTCAAGTTATCTTTGTCACCCCCACTGCCCTTAAGGTCGACGGGATAGCCACCTGAGTACACCATTCCTACGTGAAACCAGCCAACAAGCAAGACCAAGGACAGAGCCTGGGCCAGTGGAAAGCAACCATTAACCTGAAAAATCCCCTAAAGACCAGACTGACTCGAGTGGTTCTGGCACAGATGAACCTGCTGGCACTGACCTTCGTTGGAGCGCTCACAGTAATATTTAGAGTAGGGCTCGGAGCTGTGGTGGCCAAGAGCTGGACCCTACTACAAAGATGCATGCTAGTTTTATTCTATATCTCTTATGTAGGTGGCTTCGGGGCTCTGTGTGTGGATGGGAGTGTGGCAGCTATAGGCCATCTCCCGTGGCAACGGCTCAGACTGAGAGCAAAGATGAGGTTAGGTATTGTTCAGTGCATTATAGGTATCGTGCTCTGAGACCAGAGTTTTGCAGTCGGGATTAGTAATAAAAACCCACATCTGCCATATGAACTTACATGGGAAATAATAAACTTAAAAACCCATGAGGTATACAATAGCACCTCAAAGACAGAGCCACTAAACACCTGGTGGCCAGATTTGTATTTCAACTTAAAAAAAGTCAAGCCCCTAAAAAAGCCAGCACAGACAGTAGCAATATCCTCAGGAGGCCCCGCTGCTGCCCCTATCCCCAGTTCTTAGGTAACTGGAAGATAAAAGGTAGACGTCAGGGCTGACCTGGGGAGTGTGCCTATATCAAAGACCATATATCTGCTCAATAATACAAATCAAACTTAAAATGGCTCCCATCACAGGTGCCGTAGGGCCTAACCTAGAGGTACAGGTAAAGAAGCAGCAGCAGAACAAGCCAACCCCACAACCAACAGTCTCCTCTCCACAACTCTCCGGGGCAAAAACTGTAAGTCAAGTCACCCCTAGAGGTCAGTGTAAGATACTGGGCTATAAGAATAATAGACACCTTCCAGCTTCTGTTTACTGCTTGTATGCCTACCGCAAGGCATCATGAGTATATTATGGGATGCAGAGGAAAAAGACAAAGAGAGCGGAAACCTGAGTCTCTCAGCTAGGACCCGGAACAGGTTAGGGCCTATCAGGGGCAGGCTAAAGTAAAAAAAATCACTGTGGGGGTGGATGCATGACCAGTGTGTAAACACCTAAGTTATAAAATAGGACTAACACACAAAGGAGGGTCCTTGCCCAGGGAAGAGACCACTGCGCTGGCACTCTGGGGGCTCGGACCCTAGCTCGAGCTAGACAATAAGACTCCTTTTGGTAATTACATCCTCGGTGACTCTGTCTCTCTGTCCTGCGGCCTTGCGAATCTCGAATATAACATTTGGGGGCTCGTCCGGGATTCTCGCAGACCGCTGGATAGGACGCAGAGCCTGGGAAGAAGTGCATAGATTGGAGCCCTGGACTAGTGGACCGGCATTAGGACCTAGGCAGACGCGCTGGTGGGTCGCCGGTGGAGGCCAGAGACGTCTGTTCTGTTGGCTTCCTTGGAAATCCCAGGGCTGACCTTGGAGCTAGAGGCTTGGTCAGAAGGGGACCGGGGAGAGATTCCGGAATAGGTGCGTCATTGTTTTTTCGTTTATTCATTTGTCTAGTCACCTGTGCGTTTAAGTGTGTAATTTTGTCCTGTGTTTAAGACTTCTTTTCAGGAATGGGGCAAACTGATGATGCCGTTGTCTTTCCTTGTGAGTCACATTAAGGATGTGAGGGTGGGGGCACAGGACCTTTGTGAGGGGAGGGAGACGCTGAAGCAAACAGGATGGCGGTGCCTGCGCCCTGCACCCGCGCCCGCGCCCACGCCCTGCGCTGCACCCCGTGCTCCTCCCTGCCGCGCCCGCACCCACGCCCCTCCCAGTGGCGCCCGCGTCCCTCCCGGTGGCGCTCGACCCCGCCCCCCTGGTGGCGGTGGCGAAGGTACCTGTGGCGCCTATGGCCACAATGGAACCGCTGACACGGGGACAGGCTTACGAGACAAGGCCTCGCAGGCTGAAAGGGCTCCAGATCTGGAGCCCGTGAGGGGCTCCCCCTGAGAGCGGCAGGACCCCCTGGAGCAGATGGGGAACAGACATACCAGTACTGGCCCTTCTCCACCAGTGACCTCTACAATTGGAAATCCCAAAATGCAAATTTTTCTAAAAATCCGAGGGATTTAATTAACCTTTTAGATTCAGTCCTTTTTATACATTAGCCCACTTGGGATGATTGCCAACAGTTGCTCAAGGTACTTTTTACAACTGAAGAGAGAGAGAGAATCCAAGTGGAAGCACAGAAGCTGGTTCCAGGAGAGGACGGCACACCATCAACCCCAGAGTCATCGACCAGACCTTTCCTCTTGAACGACTGCCCTGGGATCACAATGAGGCTGAAGGTAGGGAGCGTCTCCGGGTCTACCGCCAGACTCTGATGGCCGGTCTCCAGGCAGCGGCACGGAAGCCAACCAATTTGGCTAAGGTAGGAGATGTCCGTCAGGGGCCTGAAGAAAGTCCGGCAGCTTACCTAGAGAGAATTATGGGAGGCCTTCCGGCAGTACACCCCCATAGATCCCACAGTGGAAGAGAGTAAGGCAGCCGTAATGATGGCTTTCGTCAGTCAGCCAGCCCAAGACATTAGGTGCTAGATGGAGAAAATAGATAGATTATTTGAGAAAACTTTGCAGGACTTGCTAGAGGTGGCAGAGAAAGTGTACAACAGGGAAATGCCAGAAGAGAAGTTAGAGAGGATGAGGCTGGAAGATAAAAAGTTCCAAGCTAGTGAGGCGCATAAAGCAAACAAAGAAATGGCTAAGATTCTACTAGCTGCCACGGGAGGAGGGCAGATAGGGCCAGCAGTCAGGGAACGGCCGTAGGGAGAGGCTAGATAAGAATCAGTGTGCTAAATGTAGAGAGCATGAACACTGGGCTCCAGAGTGCCCCAAAAGAAAGGGGGGCGAAGACTCGGAGGTCCTAAAAAAGTCATGGTTACAAGACAGGTGACAGATGAATAGAGAAGACAGGGTTTGGTCCCCCTCCCCGAACCTAGGGTAACTTTGCAAGTGGAGGGGAACCCAGTCAGCTTCCTCATAGATACAGAAGCAGAACATTTGGTACTAACAGAAGACACAGGAAAATTGTCCAGTAAGACCAGTTGGGTGCAGGGGGCAACAGGAGCCAAACTGTATCGGTAGACCACACGGCAGAGATTGGATTTGGGTTCAGGGCAAGTGAGTCACGCCTTTATGGTCATCCCTGAGTGCCCCACACCGCTACTGGGAAGAGACATCCTTACCAAGCTTAAGGCTCGAATTCATTTTGAAGAAGAAAAAGTAATAATAACTAATAATAAAGGCAATCTCATCAACAGCCCCCGGGTCACTCAGATCCTGACCCTGACACAGGCAGATGAATATAGACTGTACCAGCCCATAAAAAGCCGAGAGGAAGACATAGAGCAATGGCTCTGTGAATTTCCCATGGCGAGGGCCGAGACAGGGGGCACAGGATGGGCGAAGCAGCAGCCGCCTCTTTACATTGAGTTAAAGCCCAGAGCCGAACCAGCCCGAGTCAGACAGTACCCCATGTCCCGGGAAGCCAGAGTGGAAATTACACCCCACATTCGGAGACTCCTGGACAGTGGGATTCTCCGTAGGTGCCAGTCAGCCTGGAATACTCCTTTGTTGCCAGTGAAGAAACCGGGTAGAAAGGATTATCAGCCTGTGCAGGACCTCAGGGAGGTCAACACGCGTGTCCTAGACATCCACCCTACGGTTCCTAACCCCTATACCCTACTAAGTTCCCTTCCTCCAACGCAGATTTGGTACACTGTCCTAGATTTAAAGGATGCCTTTTTCAGCCTAGCCGTGGCCCTGCACAGCCAAGAGATATTTGCTTTTGAGTGGCAGGATGAAGAGAGAGGGATCCAGGGGCAGCTGACTTGGACAAGACTGCCCCAGGGGTTTAAGAACTCGCCCACCTTGTTCAACGAAGCCCTTCACGAAGACCTGGGTGAGTACCGTGCCAATCACCCAGAGGTGACCCTGCTGCAGTATGTAGATGATTTGCTCTTAGCTGCTCCAACCCTTCAGACCTGCCTGGAGAGCACCAAAGACTTACTCAGAGTGTTAGGAGAAATGGGCTACAGGGCTAGTGCCAAGAAGGCCCAGATTTGCAAGGATGAAGTCACCTATTGAGGTTATAAAATTAAAAAAGGCCAAAGGTGGCTAACGGAAGCAATGAAACAGACTGTGCTTGGGATACCCACCCCGACCTCATGTCGGAAAGTGGGGGAATTCCTGGGGTCTGTGGGATACTACCGCCTCTAGATTCCGGGGTTCGCAAAGAAGGCTTGACCCTTATGTGAAGGGTGCAAGGCAGGGCAAACGTGAAAATGGACAGTGCAGATGGAGAGTGCCTTTTGAGCCTTGAGAACAACTATGTTAAAGGCTCCAGCTCTGGCGTTTCCTGATCCTACAAAGGAGTTCCACCTGCTTGTAGACGAGAAGAAGGGAATAGCCAAGGGAGTGCTCACGCAGGCACTGGGACCTTAGAGGCACCCAGTGGCATACCTGTCAAAAAAAACTAGACCCAGTAGCAGCGGGATGGCCGGCTTGCCTGCGAATCATCACGGCTACTGCCTTACTGGTCAAAGACGCCGATAAGCTCACCCTGGGTCAGCATTTGCAGATTACCACGCCTCACGCCATAGAGGGGATCCTGAAGCAGCCGCCAGGACGATGGATTACAAATGCGAGGCTGACTCACTACCAAGGACTTCTGTTAGACACTCCTCACATTGAGTTCCGGACTCCTGCCATCCTGAACCCGGCAACGCTCCTGCCAGATCCCGAGCCGGAAACACCTGAACATAGTTGCCTCGAGATCCTGGCTGAGACCCAGATGGCCAGGAAAAATCTAAAAAATCGCCCTCTTCTAAACAGCGACCTGACCTGGTTCACCGATGAGAGCAGCTTTGTCTGGGATGGACACAGGTATGCAGGGTGGCTATAGTAAATGAGCGGGGTAATCTTATCTGGGCATCATGCCTCCCACAGGGGACATCAGCCCAGAAGGCGGAACTGGTGGCATTGACGGAAGCCCTCCACTAGGCCCAAAGAAAGAGGCTGACTGTATACACTGACAGTCGCTATGCCTCTGGGGCAATACAAATACATGGGGCTCTCTATAAAGAGAGAGGTTTTATCACAGCAGAGGGCAGAGAAATCAAACATACACCTGAAATACTTGAGCTGCTAGAAGCCATTTTGTTGCCAAAAGCAGTGGCAGTAGTCTACATTCTAAGACACCAGAAGAGAGACTCTCTTAAAGCCCGGGGCAACCGGGCTGCAGAGGAACCAGCACTAATGAATGTCCTATATTTAAGCTTGCCATCTCCTGGGATGAGAAAGATGCCCCCCCAACTGGATTATTCCAGCACGGATATAACCTGGGCCAAAAAAACCCTGCAGGCAACACAGAGTAAAGATGGTTGGCTCCAAGATGGAGACCATCGCCTAGTAGTTCCTAAAGCCTTAGAGAACCACCTACTAGGACACTTGCACCAAATGACGCATCTGGGAAAAAGGAAGATGCTACAGTTGCTAGACACTGCACAAATCAGATTCAAATCACAAGAAAAAAATAGCAGAAGACATTGTCCGGAACTGCCGTGTCTGCCAGGTCATGTAGCCGGGGAAGATCAGAGGGACCCATGCAGGTACCAGGGAGTAGGGAAGGCAACCAGGATTATTTAGAAAATAAACTTTACAGAGGTAAGACCCGGGAAATATGGGTACAAGTATTTGTTAGTCATGGTAGACACTTTTTCAGAATAGATAGACGCTTTTCCTACTAAAAGAGAGACTGCCTTATAGTAGCAAAGAAAATATTAGAAAAAATAATTCCCAGGTACGGGCTGCCAGAGAGTATAGGGTCTGACAATGGGCCAGCCTTCACAAGTCAGGTCAGTCAAGGGCTAGCCCAGGCACTGGGGGCAGATTGGAAGTTACATTGTGCATATAATCCCCAGAGCTCAGGGCAGGTAGAAAAAATGAACAGAACCCTAAAGGAGACCTTAACTAAATTGGTCCTAGAGACTGGCGGGGACTGGGTGACCCTCCTTCCCTTCGCCCTGTTCCGCGCCCGGAACACCCCTTACCATTTGGGCCTGACCCCCTTTGAAATTGTATATGGTACCCCTCTGCCTATAATTCCCAGGGTGAGCCCTGAGGCTCTCCTGGAACACCCTAGAGAGGGACTGCAGGCTGTACAAGCTCTGTAATATGTTCACAGGCAATTGTGGCCAGCCCTCCAGGCCATCTACCAGACAGCTGGGCCAAAGAGTGAGAGTATTAAACACTTATTTCACCATCATCAGCCAGGAGATTGGGTGTGGGTAAAACGGCATAACCGTAAAACCCTAAAGCCTAAATAAAAAGAACCCTTTCAAATTATTCTTGTTACCCCCACTGCTCTTAAGGTTAACAGGGTAGCAACCTGGATCCACCACTCCCACGTGAGACCGGCTGGTGAAGACGAGCAGAAGCAACAGCAGGACGAGTAAAGGGCGACAGCAGACCTCACAAATCCACTAAAGACCAGGCTGACCCGTGTGGCGTCTGCGGAGTAAATGAGACTATTGACTCAGATTCTGGTAGAACTGCTGATTGCCCTGCTAGGACTCACACTGGGACTAGTTACCCCAAAGATTGGGACTAAGCTGCAAAGATGGGGCTGGGTATTGTTCTATGTTTCATATGCAACTGCATTATAGATATCCTGCTCTTGGACCAAAGTTTTGCAGTTGTGATTAATTATAAGAACCCACATCTGCCATATAAACTTACATAAAAAATAACGAACTTAGAAACCCATGAGGTATACAATAGCACCGCAAGGACAGAGCCACTAAACACCTGGTGGCCAGATTTATATTTCAACTTAAAAAAAAAGTCAGTGCCCTAAAAAAGCCAGCACAGACAGTAGCGATATCCTCAGGAGGCCCTGCTGCTGCCCAAATCCCCAGTTCTTAAATAACTGGACTATAGAGGAAAGATGTAGAATAGACCTTTATAAGCCAGAATAGGTTTTACGCCTGTCTGGGATTCTGGCCCCCTCAGAAAAACCGTCAGTGTGGGGGTATTAGAGGTTATTATTGTGCCAAATGGTGGTATGAGACCACAAATGACGGGAAGTAAAAATAGCAGGTACAACCTCTTTTCCCTAAAATATCTTGTGTCCGACCTTGTACTAGAGACAGGCCTAACCCCCTGCTTAAGCCTATCAGTTTTCAATAAGTCTAAAAAAATAGTGCATTATGGTAGTAGTGTTCTCTAAGGTCATCTATCATCAAGACACCGTCTATTCTGCTTGGACCAGAGAAGGAAAGGACTCCAACTTAATTTAAAAAAAAAAAAAAGAGAGAGCCTTTCACAGCAATAACCTTAGCTACTCTTTTTGGCCTGGGGGCAATAGGAGCAGAGACAGGCATCTCATCTTTGGCAGTGCAGCATAGGGGGTTCAATAGCTTAAGGGCCGCCGTAGATGAAAACATAGCAAGAATTAAAGAGTCCATCTCCCATTTAGAAAAATCCCTAACTTCGTTGTCCAAAGTAGTGTTGCAAAACCAGAGGGGGATGGACTTAGTATTCCTCCACCGGGGGTGCTATGTGCAGCCCTAAGAGAAGAGTGCTGCTTCTATGCAGACCATAGTGGAGTAGTCAGAGAATCCATGGCCAGGGAGGGTCAGGGAGGGACTTGCCCAACAACAACAAAAAAAACCGAGAGCGCCAGCAACAACAAAGATGGTTTAAGTCGTGGTTCAACAGTTCCTCCTGGTTAACTACCCTACTATCTACCTTGTTGAGACCTATAATAATGCTCATGCTCATCCTCAGCTTTAGGCCATGTATTCTAAACAGGTTAATCACTTTCATAAAAAAACAAATAAATACTGTGCAGTTAATAGTACTGCAGCAGCAATACCAAAAAGTAAGTCTTAAAAAAACAGCTTAAAAATAAAAAAAAATACAAAACCCTAAATACGAGCAAGAATGCTCGTAAGAACCAAGAGAAAGGGGGGAATGTAAGATACTGGGCTATAAGAATAATAGACACCTTCCAGCTTCTGTTTACTGCTTGTTTGCCTACCGCAAGGCATCATGAGTATATTATGGGATGCAGAGGAAAAAGACAAAGAGCAGAAACCTGAGTCTCTCAGCTAGGACCTGGAACAGGTTGGGGCCTATCAGGGACAGGCTAAAGTAAAAAAAATCACTGTGGGGGTGGATGCATGACCAGTGTGTAAACACCTAAGTTATAAAAGGGGACTAACCCACAAAGGAGGGTCCTTGCCCGGGGAAGAGGCCACTGCGCTGGCACTCTGGGGGCTCGGACCCTAGCTCGAGCTGGACAATAAGACTCCTTTTGGTAATTACAGCCTCGGTGACTCTGTCTCTCTGTCCTGCGGCCTTGCGAATCCCGAGTATAACAGTCAGGACACCCCTGAAGCGGAAAAAGCAGGAGACTCCCTATAGAACATGCTGACAGCAGCATATGAAACTTTAAACCACACTGAACCAGCCCTCACTAGGGCATGCTGGATATGTTATAATATCAGACCTCCTTTCTATAAAGCAGTGGGAATAGCTACCCTCTTTAGCCAGTCGGAGGAAGAAAGTCCCAAGTCTTGTACATGGGATCACAAGAAACCGGGGCTGACTCTTTTGGCAGTCACCGGAAGTGGAACTTTCATAAGAAAGGTGCCCAATAGCCATAAGCAGTTTTGTGCTAAAATTCACCCTACCATAAACGGGACCAGTAAATGGCTGGTTCCCGCACTCAACGGGTGGTGGATCTGCTCAAAGGCAGGCCTAACCCCCTGCGTTAGCCTATCAGTCTTTAATGAGTCTAAAAAGTACTGCATTATAGTACTAGTGTTCCCTAAGGTTATCTATCATCAAGAAGACACCATCTATGCTGCCTGGGCCAGAGAAGGCAAGGTCTTCAACTTAGTTAAGAAGAAAAGAGAGCCATTCACAGCAGTAACTTTGGCTACCCTTTTTGACCTGGGGGCAATAGGAGCAGGAACTGGCATTGCATCCTTGGCAGTGCAACATAGGGGGCTCAATAAAAATCCATTTCCCATTTAGAAAAATCCCTAACTTCACTGTCCAAAGTGGTGCTGCAGAACCGGAGGGGGCTAGACCTAGTATTCCTCCAGCAGGGGGGGCTGTGCGCGGCCCTAGGAGAAGAGTGCTGCTTCTATGTAGACCATACTGAGGTAGTCAGAGAGTCCATGGCAAAGGTCAGAGAGAGACTTGCCTGACAAAAACGAGAGCACAAGCAGCAACAAGGATGGTTTGAGTCATGGTTCAACAGTTCCCCGTGGTTAACTACCCTGGCTATCTACCATGTTAGGACCTAAAATAGTGCTCATGCTTGTCCTCACCTTTGGGCCATGTATTCTGAACAGATTGGTCACTTTCATAAAAAAAAAAAAAAAAAAAAAAAAAAAAAGAATAAGTACTGTGCAGTTAATGGTACTAAAGCAGCAGTACCAAAGGGTAAAAACTAGAGACGAGCAAGAGTGCTCGTCAATGACCAAAAGAAAGGGGGGAATGTAGGAGCCTGTTTTTTTAGCTTACAGCGAAAAGGAATCAAAAGGAATGTAGGAACCTGTTTTTGTTAGCTTGCAGCGAAAACTTTTTTTCCTTTGCGTGGGGATGGGGTTGTGTGAGTCAGAGATACCAGGGCTTACGGGTGGGGCAATCAGCTAACTGCACACTTCTGCTTCTGAGAATCGCTTGCTTGCAGCTGCCTGCCACCGGCGGGCAACCAACCCGCCAATCATTTTAAAAGTCAGCTTCCAGCCACCAATCATTTTAAGGGTCAACACGCGTGATCAGCTCACGCACCGCGGGTGATCAGGAAGGGAGGGGGGATAAAAGAGCAGCCTCCGCTTCTGTCGGGGTCCTTGCCTAAAGGGAGACCTCTGCGTAGGTGCTCTACGGCTTGGACCCTGGCTAGCCAGAAAATAAACCTCCCCTTGTGTGATTGCATCCTCGGTGTCTTTGTCCTTCTGTTCGGCGGAGTGTAAGAAGCCAGTCCCTAACAGCATGGCACGTGATAGGGAAAGAAGAGTATACCATCGGAATAGATGACAAGGAATGGCAGTACTGCTGAAATTGCGAGTACCACCTACATTTACACACTGAGAATTCCAATTAGCCCTTAGGATGAGTTCGAAGAACAGATCTAAATTCCTGACCCTAACACCCTAAAAGATATTAGATAAAAAAACCAAAAACAAACCAAAAAAACTCCATCATCCTAGCACTTTTAGCTTCAGTGAGAGGATCGCTTGAGCCCAGGAGTTTGAGGTGGCAGTGAGCTATGATGATGCCACTGCCCTTTAGACTGGGAAACAGAGTGAGGGCCTGCCAAAAAAAAAATAAAGAAATGAGAGAGAGAGAGAGACAGAGGACGAGAAAAGTCCATCTATCCATTGCATTTCCTACCCTTTAGGTGACTGGGCCTCACCAGGGCGATATGAATTGACAAAGTTCATGTTGCTAACAGATCAAGCATTGGCGTTCAAACTCTGATTTTTCCCAATAAAGCATATCCCCCTACCGACCATACATACTGTGCCACCTCTGAGAGTATATACCCCACAGAGGAGAGCCGTGGAGGCCATTCTTGGATAGACAGAGCCAACGAGTGGAGATCGTGGCGTCTCTGCCTTGCAGCCAGTCTAGAGGCACATGGAGCCATTCAAACTGCTTGTGAGGAAAATACCACGTCATAGGGAAACAGAAATATCTGCTATAGACAGGTAAAATTTCAGAAAAGAGATGAAACCTCTCCTTCTCTTGCAGTGCTTTCTGGTCAGATACCGATCCATTCGATTCACAGATTCAGATACATCCTTTAGCATAAGCCTTGTCAACAAGTCACTCTTTGCAACTTTCCCAAGTTCGTGGGATATATCGTACTTAGGAAGATGATCACTTCTGTGAAGGCACCAGCCCTACAGAATACACAAACACCACAGAAACCCACTCGTCTCTGTTGACGAAATCAAGATCAGCTTTTATGAAACCCACTAAATTCACACAAAAAGTAAAATACGACCATACTGATAGATGCAATTTTAATCTTAGAGCAGAATGTCTGGTGCTCCTTATCGTCTTAGATACTGTCAACAGAGAGCATTCGGTGGATAAAAAATCTCCAGCAGCTTTTCTGCAGAGATGAACCAACATGTGTGTGTGTTGGGGGGAGATGACAAATAGTGAGGATTGAGGACCAGATAAATGACTGAAAAAAAATACTTCCTGTTTCCTCAACACAAGCATTCATTTAAAGGGTATACTTCTATACCTAAGTGGAAAATAAAAGTAAAATATGCAAAATCAGTTTTTCCAGTTAGTCTAATGTTTTAACTATTTACGAATATCTTTTCTATGGAAAGTGAGTCCACTGATATGCAACATCCATATATAAAACTGTCAGCTACATATTAAAATTCATATTGGTCTCAGCAGGAAATGGCTATGCTGTAGGCAGCATTTATGGTATGCTCGATAAATTAAATATTGATCATATAGGAACTATAATGAAACTATTTCCTCAAGATAATTCTGCCAAGAGGCAGATATACCAAACCCTCCCACAGATACGTTTAATTTTTTCTTCTCTTGTGTAAGCACAACGGAAACAAATACGACTCACCTGTTTTTAAAACAACATAAATGATTTAAATATCTCTTACATCCTCTAAACTGTGTGTACATCTGAAAAATGGTTACTCAATATCTCAATCTTAGAAATAAATATCTGTAAGAGAATACTTCTGAGTGATATCAGGAAGGAGGCGGAATAGGTGGTTACCCGTTTATATCCCCCCCCCCACGAGAATTCTGCACCCATTACAGACAAAACTCTCTGTGGGTGACTTTGGATTCAGGTAGGAGGCTGTGAAACCCCTGTGGAACCCCAGACTTAGGACAGTTTTGAGAGCGCATAGCAACACACAGGTGACAGACCTGCCAATTGCAATCCCAGGTTTAAACCGGGAAACAGCTTCATTTCTCAAAGGGCTTAGCTACAGGGATTAGAAAGGAGAGATTACAACTGAAGCCACAGAAATACCAAGGATTATGAGAGACTATTAAGAACAATTATATGCCAACGAATTGGAAAATCTAGAAGAAATGGATAAATTTCTATAACCTACCAAGACTGAATTACAAAGAAATAAAAAAATCTAAACAGATCACTAATGAGAAAGGATATTTGGCAAGAATTTTTTTGATAGGTCCTCAAAATCACAATTAACAAAAGCAAAAATAGACGAATGGGATTACATCAAACTTAAAAGCTTCTGCACAGCAAAGGAAACAATTAGCACAGTGAAGAGACAAGCTACAGAATGGGAGAAAATATTTGCACATTATACATCTGACAAACTGTTAATATCCAAAATATATAAGGAACTCAAAACACTCAATAGCAAAAATCTAAATAACCAAATAGCCCTATTAAAATGGGTAAAAGTCCTGAAGATGGGTAAAAGTCCTGAAGAAATATTTCCCCAAAGAACACATACAAATGGCCAACAGGTACATGAAAAAATGCTCAACATTGCTCATCCAAACCACAATGAAGTATTACCTCATCCTACTTAGAATGGCTATTATCAAAAAGATAAAAGAGAACATTCTGGCAAGTATGTGGAGAAAACAGAACTCTTTTATAATATTGGTGGGATTGTAGGTAAGGTGGGTTCCTGGAAAAATTGAAAATAGAATCACCGTATGATCTAGCAATCCCAGAACTGGGTATATACACAAAGAAAATTATATCAGTATGTCAGAGAGATCTGCACTCTCCTGTTTATTGCAGCACTATTCACAATAGCCAATATGGAATCAACCTAAGTGTCCCTCAGCTGAAGAATGGATACAGAAAGTTTGGTATATAGACACAAGGGAATACCACTGAATTATAAAGAAAGAATAAAATCCTGCCATTTGCAACAATACGAATAAACCTGAAGGATATTATGTTAAGTGACATAAGCCAGTCAGAGAAAGACAAATACTGCATGATCTCACACAAATGCAGAATCTAAAAATGTTGATCTCTTGTAAGAGAAAGTAAATGGTGGTTACAGGGAAGGGGGAAGAGGGAAATCTTGGTCAGATGATGCATAAGTACAGTTAGATAGGAAAAATATAAATTTCAAGAGATCTATGGTACAGTAGATGACTATAGTTAATGACAATATATTCTTAAAAAATGTAAAAAGTAGATGTTATGTGCTATCAGCACAAAAATGATATCTATGTGAGGCAGTGGATTTGTTATTTAGCTACATTAGCTGTATCACAATACCTCTAAACAGCATGCTGTGCACAATTAAAACATGTTATCTGTGAAGTTATAAATAAAATTTAATAAATGTTTACCTTATCAAAAAAGAGAATACTTCTTTGAAAAGTATAGTTTAGATTAGTTTCACATTTTCTCTTACCTCTTGATCTTTTTTAGTTTTTCTTTCCAGAGCCTCAAATTCATCTAAACCATTCTTCTCTTTTAATTTCAATTCCATTTATTTATTTATTTATTTTTTTTTCTGAGACAGAGTCTCACTTTATTGCCCAGGCTAGAGTGAGTGCCGTGGCGTCAGCCTAGCTCACAGTAACCTCAAACTCCTGGGCTCAAGCAATCCTCCTGCCTCAGCCTCCCAAGTAGCTGGGACTACAGGCATGTGCCACCATGCCCGGCTAATTTTTTCTATATATATTAGTTGGCCAATTAATTTCTTTCTATTTATAGTAGAGATGGGGTCTCGCTCTTGCTCAGGCTGGTCTCGAACTCCTGAGCTCAAAGGATCCGCCCACCTCGGCCTCCCAGAGAGCTAGGATTACAGGCTTGAGCCACCGCGCCCGGCCTATTTTTTTTCTGTTCTTAGTTGTTCATAGTCTAACACCAGATTATCATAGTTAGCACGAAGTGAGTTCAACTCACTTTCTACATTTTCTTATTATAAACAAAAACCTTTTCCAATCAGAGGGAACTGAAATCATATATTCTTTGTTTCCTTAACTAAAATAGGGAATTTTAGATTTGGATTAGTTAAGTAATTAATTTAACTTTGATTCATTTGGTAGTTTAAGCCATTCTTTTAATAACTTTCTAATGATCTACATTCTGGTAAAGTGGCTAATTTAGAATAGTTTATTTTGAAAGGAGTAAAAAAAAATCATATAAATAAATCATGTTTGCCTGTTGACAGGCAAAGTTCAACTGGGAAGGTAGGGTGCATATTGGGAAGTCCATTTGGCTGCAAATCCTCAGGTTCTTCAGTAATAAAGCTGATAATTTATTCCCCATTTGTCCAACTCCTATGTTATGTCTCAGATGGCTCTGAATTCAGGAAGGGAAACATATTGACTTCTAAAACTAATAGCATGGCTTTGAGTATGACTATGTTTTACCATACTCAAAGAGGCCTATCTCTACTTTCTCTACTATTATGAAAAAGAGATGTACTACAAGTTAAAAAAAAAAAAAAAAAACATACACCAGGGATTTTTAAAAAAACAAACTTTTAGAATATGTCTTAGGAACACAAAAGCACTTTGTCTATGTACTTTATAGGTATTAACTAGTGATAATAAGAAGCACTGCAATTGTAATTCCAAAATTAAAATGAAATCTTCTTCAATAAATACATTATACAACTATATGTCTTTGAACATGAGCAAACATGGAAGGTAAACATGGACTCCTCTCCTCCTTGTCAGCTTTCTTTTCCATTATCTACAAAGGCTACACTATTTCAAACCGTTAGTATCTCTGACAAACTTGTGACTCTACCATCACCTGCCACATCCACAGAAAAATTAAACTTTTCCACAAAGAAAATGCAAGCTTAAATTTATAGAAGTGCTACCTGCACTGAGACCTATCCTTTCCTCTGTGTTTGTTACAATTCAAGAGGTGTTTCTCCCCCTAAGGCCAATTCCTTCTAATATATTGAGACCCCATCCCTATGGGCCATCTCAGCACACTGTAAGGTGGCTTTCACCTCCACCACATAACTCACATTACTTTTGCAAAGAAGCTCCTTGTTTCTAAATGTAAAGAATTTTTGTCTATCTTTATTTAACTTCTTGGCAGAAAGTGACACCACTGATCACTAGCTGCCTGAAATATTCTCTTCCCTTAGTTACCATATTCACCCGGGTTTATTTATTTATTTATTTATTTATTTTGAGACAGAGTCTCACTTTTGTTGTCCAGGCTAGAGTGAGTGCCGTGGCATCAGCCTAGCTCACAGCAACCTCATACTCCTGGGCTTAAGCAATCCTCCTGCCTCAGCCTCCCAAGTAGCTGGGACTACAGGCATGCGCCACCATGCCCGGCTAATTTTTTCTGTATATATTAATTGGTCAATTAATTTATTTCTATTTATAGTAGAGACGGGATCTTGCTCTTGCTCAGGCTGGTTTTGAACTCCTGACTCTGAGCAATCTGCCCACCTTGGCCTCCCAGAGAGCTAGGATTACAGGCGTGAGCCACCACGCCCGGCCTGGGTTTATGCTTAATTCTAGAGTTACACCTGGGTTCCTTTATGGATTCTTTTTCTGCCTTTATCTGAAAACTTCTTTCTTGAGATTTTGCCCTTGACCTTCTGTTCTTTTCATTCTCAACATGCTCACAGAACAAGCCCATTCATTCCCATGACTTTAATTTAAACCTGTAGTAGTTAATGCCCAAATTGATAAACTGTATCTTAGCTCTTTTACCTTATTTTCATATATTCGCATTTTGACTGCCTGACATCTCAAACTGAAAAAGTACCAAATAAAACCTTCAGCATCTCCACTGCTCTTCCTTCAGTGTCCCTTACCTCAATGAATACTGCCACCCAGGAAGGCAGGCAATACTTGAATGTCGTTCTGGACATCTCCCTTTCCCTGCCCCAAATTCCAATCACAAAGTCTGGTTGAGTCTGCCTCCCAAATAGCTCTCCAATTTACCCAATTCATTCCTTTTCCAGAGCCACAATCCTTGTGGAGACTCAGCCAATCTGATGAGTGCAGCAGCCACATCTTTCTCAATCACAATTCTGATGTCACACAAATGGCTTTTCTTTGTCCCTAGCATAATGTCACATTTAAATCCCTCAATGTGGTTTAAAACTGTCCCTGCCACCAGAAAATCTTGAGTCCAAGAATACATATCATGCTGCTTTGCAACTCCAGGCTTTTGTACATATAGGTCTCCTCCTGGAACATTCTTCCCTAGGCCATCCATTGGGCTATTTCCTACTCATCAGTCAACCCACAGTTTTTGAGTGCCTTCTGTATACCTAGCATGGCGGCTTGTACATAAGCACGATAATATTAACCCTTTGCACTTGGATGTCGAGTGTGGATGTTGAGTGGATGATGAGAAAAAAGCAAGCGAGTACAAAGGGTTAATAGCATACATTTATTGAGAGTTTGGTATGTGGAAAGCATTCTGTTATGCACCCTCTTTGTATTACCTCACTGAATTCTCACAACAACCCTATGAGGTAGGTATCAAGCTATCCCACAGATAAGGAAACAGCAGCAAAGTGAATTCAAGAAATTGTCCAAAGTCAAGAGTTAGGAATTGACAAAACCAGGATTCAAATCCAGGCAATCAAGCTCCACGACAGTAAGAGGAATGGAGGCACCCCCACAGTTAATGGGGACCCCAGAGTCAGCCAAGGAGCTGGTGGGCAATCTTCGCATCCCCAGGGCAGGGATGAGCCTGTCGGCAGAGCGAGTGTGCTCAGAACACTGGGCGGGCGGGTGCCTGGAACCTGGGGACAGCCAGGAGGCCACTCTCAGGGTGCAGGTACCTAAGGGTCAAAGCAAGAACCAGGCAGGGTCTCAGGGACAGAACCAAAACTTATGGAGGGTCTGCTACCAGATGGCAACCCAGGGTGTGGGGTGAAGGACACCCCCAGTTCCAAGCAAGGGAGCCCATCCTGCTTTGGGTCTTTTAAAGACCATGAGCAAATGGTTTTGCTCGACAAGAAGGCTCTGGCTGTCTGGCACAGTGGGGGAGAAAAGCAGTTTCAAGTTTCTGGAAAACTAGGATACCCCTGTTTTGTTTTCAACAGTGCTGAATTTTGCACTGAAGCAATGAGACAATCAAGGGTATAGTTTGTGTCTAAGAACGAGGCAGCACATAAATACAGCAGATGTTCTATGCAAGATTAACAAGCAATGCTGGAACACCTAAGCTTTGACTCATTTGGAACAAAAATACTACCCTAAGTTCTGTGAGCTGGGCAATGCCACATGGCACACATTGAGAAATACTTTATCATATTGTAGTCTTGACTTTTTTTTTTTTTTTTTTGAGACAGAGTCTTGCTTTGTTGCCCAGGCTAGAGTGAGTGCTGTGGTGTCAGCCTAGCTCACAGCAACCTCAAACTCCTAGGCTCAAGCAATCCTGCTGCCTCAGCCTCCCAAGGAGCTGGGACTACAGGCATGTGCCACCATGCCCGGCTAATTTTTTCTATATATATGTTAGTTGGCCAATTAATGTTTTTCTATTTATAATAGAGACGGGGTCTTGCTTTTGCTCAGGCTGGTTTCAAACTCTTGACCTCGAGCAATCTGCCCACTTCGGCCTCCCAGAGTGCTAGGATTACAGGTGTGAGCCACCGCGCCCGGCCTGTAGTCTTGACTTTCAGTGACTGAGACCCAAGAATCTACCATGCAAGCCAGGCTCTGCTGAGACTCATGAGGTCGGGGGGCTGTTAACAGCAACCCTGGACCCACTGGGGAGGAAAACTGGACACACGGGCACCCCATGTAACTAAGATGCTTTCGTTTTGAGACTGTGATTTTAGCTAAGGAATTCAGCTCATGGGTCTCCACACCGCCCTTCCCAGGGATGTGTCCTGGACACAGCCCATGAACCCCACGGCTGAAAGGGACCCCGCTTTCCAAAATGATTGCCACCATCTCATGACACATCCCTGGACTTGGGCGTGGATGGCCAGACTCAGATCTCCAGAGCTGTGACCACGAGGAAGTAAGACCGTAGGCCCTCTTCTCTGGACCATTTTTTTTCTTTCCCCAAAAGCACTTAATGAAAGAAAACAATCACTTTTTATTTAAATGGATCCTGCTATTGCTCACCTTCTACTCTTCTCTTCTTCCTCCTCGCTCTGCTGGAAGCGCTGGGACCAGCCAAGACAGCCTTCCTAAGGAGGAGAGAGAGCGGCCTTGTTCATCGTTGCCCAGGAAGCACAGGGGAGCCACTGAGGTATGTCTGCCAGCTGGAGCTCAGGCTTCTTCAAGATGACCGCATCCCAGTGCTGCCTTAGGACAATCTCAGCAAGGCTGGACCACCTCAACAGGAAGAGGGACACAGGGAGCTGCCAGCTTGGCCACGTGGGCAACACAGTGTTGCTGAACACCTGAGCTGAGAAGGGACGAGTGGCAAGAGCTGCGTGGAAGAGATTGCAGGTGTGCTCAGTGTCGACAATCTCAAATCGGCCATGGGTTCATTCGCTCACCAGACATCTGCGTGCCTACCGCACGCCACTGGGGATATAGCGGTGAACAAAACACAGAGTTCCTTCCCTGAAAGGGACGATCAGCATGTTTCTTAGCAAGTGAGCGTGAGGAGTGGCCCAGGTGGGTATAGGGCTGGGGGGACGGGCATGACAAAGTGCATCAGGCTCAGGTACAAGACGGAGGACATCTTGAGACAATGGTTCAACGAGGGCCTGGGCACTGTGGCGAGAACGATGTGGACACAGGGGTGGACACTGCAGCCACCTCCTCTGCAGTGGGCTCCTGAAAGCCTGAAGTGAGACCCGGGAAGCATTGGGAGAAGCAACTTAACAAATGTTTGCCAGGTGCCAGCAGCTGCACTCACCCGTGGGATCACCTCAGCCCTACAGATTCCCAATGGTTCCCGATTTTTCTCATCTTCCAGACCAGCATCCGAGGTTTACACAGGTCATCCTGGTGAGCCTCAGAGGCAGGAAGGGACAGAACTCGGATTCCCTCTGGAATCTGAGCCAGGGCTCTGAAGTCAAACTGAATGGGCTCCAGGCCCAATCTGCGGGAGTCCCTACACCTGTGTGAGCCTCAGGTACCTCACCTGTTGCTGGGGGACACTAATGTCTGCCTCACAGTTCGGGCAAGGGGCAGTGGAGCGATTCCTCCCGCTGGCCTATTTCATGTCAATTCACACCAAGGACAATAAACATTGGCCAAATTAACAAACTGGACAAATGGCCTCAGGATCACATCTGGCACCCAGTAAAGTGCTCAACTTCTTTTTTTTTTGAGACAAAGTCTCACTTTATTGCCCAGGCTAGAGTGAGTGTTGTGGCGTCAGTCTAGCTCACAGCAACCTCAAAATCCTGGGCTCAAGCAATCCTCCTGCCTCAGCCTCCCAAGTAGCTGGGACTACAGACATGTGTCACCACGCCCGGCTAATATTTTCTATGTATATATTAGTTGGCCAATTAGTTTCTTTCTATTTTTATAGTAGAGACGGGGTCTCACTCTTGTTCTGGGTGGTTTCGAACTCCTGACCTTGAACAATCCGCCCGCCTCAGCCTCCCAGAGTGCTGGGATGACAGGCGTGAGCCACCACACCCGGCTCAACTTCTTTCTTGTCCATGCTGTGTAACCCTGGGAAAATGACTTCGCCTCCCTGAGTCTCCATTCTCTCCTCCTTAAACAGGGAGCACAGAACGGAGGACCAAAGGAGACACTTCAGTTGCCACTTGCTCACTGCAAAACACAGTTGTAAGAATGACAGCCCCGTTAATCCTCAGGACACCTACAAAGCTGTGGCGGCATCACCAGCTCCTTTTCCCAAAGCTGGAAAGCGACGCGCAGACAGGTAGGCCACCTGCCCATGGTGGCCCAGCATCTAAGCGCAGATAAGGGAAACTTGGTCAGGCGCTGTGCTCCTGAGCATGCGCAGAGCCCCCGCGCCTTGCAGCCAGGGCCTGCTGGGGCCCGCCCTTCCCCAGCGGTTCTAGGAGGGGTTGCCTCTAGATTCGCCCCGAGGGCCCCCCACTTCCCAACTTTGCTGCCCGGCCCGCCCTGGCCCTCAGCCCCGCCTCTCCCTCTGGCGCCCACACATCCCTGCCCGCTGCGTCCACTCACCCGGCACCTGCTCCGAGGGACCCACCACGTTCCCGCTTTCCACCCAAGGGGCCGCTTTTCGCGGCTGGTCCCTCCCTCGCTGCAGGCGGGACCAATTGCAGAGCTGGAGGAGGGGCGACCGGCGGCCCTAGCTTTAAAGAGACAGGGTCTCGC
Source organism: Mirza zaza (assembly GCA_008750895.1). Lineage (NCBI taxonomy): Eukaryota > Metazoa > Chordata > Mammalia > Primates > Cheirogaleidae > Mirza > Mirza zaza. Next base: position 6,226 of record VSMD01092225.1, on the reverse strand, counting down.
TCTCTCACCCAGGTGGAATGCAGTGGCATCCTCATAACTCACTACAGCTTTGAACTTCTAGGCTCCAGTGATCCTCCCACCTCAACCTCCCGAGTAGCTGGGACTACAGGTGTGCACAACCACACCTGGCTATTTTTTTTTTAAAAACATATTTGTAAAATATTTGTAAAGCATATATGTTTTTTTTAAAAAAACATATTTGAAAAACAAGATCTTGCTGTATTTTCCAGGCCCGTCTCAGATTGTCTGGCTCCATCAATCCTCTCACCTCGGCCTCCCAAAATGCTGGGATTATGGGCGTGAGCCACCGCATCTGGCTTCAAGTCCAATCATTAAAGTTTAGCCGCTCAATTAGGGTAGAAGCAGCCCTTTAAATCAGGATCTAAAGTCTAGTTGAAGTGTGAACCTTATGTGACAGGTTCTCCGGAGAGGCGGGTTGACCACCAGGGCGAGATCTGTGGCAGCACAGAGGATCCGGTGACACTGCAGGGCGGTGCTGGTGTTGGCAGGTGAGGCATGGAGATTAGCTCAAAGGTTGACAGTAGGTGGCCCTGCCACAACCTAAGTAAGCTCTTTCTAGCCTGAGTCTCACTCTGTTGCCCAGGCTAGAGTGAGTGCCGTGGCGTCAGCCTAGCTCACAGCAACCTCAATCTCCTGAGCTCAAGCAATCCTCCTGCCTCAGCCTCCCAAGTAGCTGGGACTACAGGCATGTGTCACCATGCCTGGCTAATTTTTCTTTCTATATATATTAGTTGGCCAATTAATTTCTTTCTATTTATAGTAGAGACAGGGTCTCGATCTTGCTCAGGCTGGTTTCGAACTCCTGACCTTGAGCGAGCCGCACGCCTCGGCCTCCCAGAGTGCTAGGATGACAGGCGTGAGCCACCTCGCCTGGCCTTTATTTATTTTTTTGAGACAGAGTCTCACTTTGTTGCCCAGGCTAGGGTGAGTGCCGTGCTGTCAGCCTAGCTCACAGCAACCTCAATCTCCTAGGCTCAAGCGATCCTCCTGCCTCAGCCTCCCGAGTAGCTGGGACTACAGGCATTCGCCACCACGCCCGGCTAATTTTTGTATATATATTTTTAGTTGGTTGATTAATTTCTTTCTATTTTCGGTAGAGACGAGGTCTTGCTCAGGCTGGTTTCGAACTCCTGACCTGGAGCGATCCACCCACCTTGGCCTCCCAGGGTGCTAGGATTACAGGCGTGAGCCACTGTGCCTGGCCTTTAATTACGTTTTTATGATTTAATTTTTTTTTTTTTTTAAGACAGGGTCTCACTCTGTCACCCAGACTAGAGAGCAGTGACACCATCATAGCTCACTGTAACCTCCAACTCCTGGGTTCAAGCAATCCTCCTGCCTCAGCCTCCCAAATAGCTGGGACTACAGGCACATGCCACCATGCCTGGCTACTTTTTAAAAATTTTTTGAAGCGACTGGTCTCAGTATATTGCCCAGTCTGATTTTGAGCTCCTAGCTTCAGGTGATCCTCCCTCTTCAGACTCCCAAAGTGCTGAGATTACAGGCATGAACCACTATGCCCAGCCAGATTTAATTTTTTTTTTTTTTTTTTTTGAGACAGAGTCTCACTTTATTGCCCAGGCTAGAGGGAGTGCCATGGCGTCAGCCTAGCTCACAGCAACCTCAAACTCCTGGGCTCAAGCAATCCTGCTGCCTCAGCCTCCCAAGTAGCTGGGACTACAGGCATGTGCCACCATGCCTGGCTAATTTTTTTTCTATATATATTAGTTGGCCAATTAATTTCTTTCTATTTATAGTAGAGATGGGGTCTCGCTCTTGCTCAGGCTGGTCTCGAACTCCTGAGCTCAAATGATCCGCCCACCTTGGCCTCCCAGAGAGCTACGATTACAGGCTTGAGCCACCGCGCCCAGCCTAGATTTAATTTTTAATAATGGCCATAACAACTGGTTGGCACAATTCCTGAACCTTTAACAGTTGTTCTCACGAGTCAGGACAAGCCAGATCAGTGCACTACTGGGTTTGGAGTCATTAGCAGAGAGACAGGGATGGAGCCATGGGGATGGCTGCTATTGTCCAGGGGAACATGGAGAGTGAAAAGAAGAGAGGGCCGAGAACAGAGTCCTGAGACACTGCGACCTTCAGGGGTGGCCAGAGGCAGAGGAACCTGAGAAGGCACAGTGGAGAGTGAGGAGGAGGCCAAAGGAGATGAGTGGTGAGGAGTCTTTGACTGGTGGGGAAGGCGGCTGCTGGGAGCTTAACAGCAGTGAGCCCAAAGAGGAAAGGGGCATCAAAGGGAAGCCTCCAGGACAAAGTGACATTTAAGCCGAGTTTTGAAAGATGAGAACGACCTTACAAGTGGTGGTCAGCATTCACACCACAGGCTGTGGCAGGTGGAAAAGTCCAGAGTGTCGAGGTAACAGAAAATAGGTTAAATTCCTAGTCAAGTTCATTGGGCTGCTGGTGCAGGTTAGGTGAGGCAGGCATTTATTCTTGCACTTAGAGAAGTCCGGTGCTAAGCAGTCTCCAGTTGGCGTGGTGACCGCACAGTTGTCAGGAACCCAGACTCCTACTTTCTGATGCACCATTCTTAGTACAGGGATTTCATCCTCAAGGTGACCTCATGGCCCAAGCTGGCTGCTGCAGCTGCGGTCATCACATCTATGCAGACAGACAGCAGGAAGAGGGAAAATAGGATAAACAGAGCACCTGCCCGTTGTCTCTTTCTTAACCACTTCAGTACGAGCATTGACTGTAGTCAACAGCCACAGATGAACACGCACAAAGACTTTAGCTGACAGCCGTGATATGACTTTTCTCATTTTTCATTTATCAAGATAATGCGAACATTTAAAAATAACATAATAAAAACATATATGTACACGTTACCTATTCTGATTTACAAGTAAAGCTGCCTGTAAAATAAAACAAGCTTTCAGTGCTTTCAAGCTTTCCTCGTGACACAAGAGCAAAACGGATCCGTCATCAATGCACAGCACAAACTGTCATGCGGACTGTGAGTGCCAGCCATGGGCAAGGTTTCACGGCCGGTGAGTGCCATACCGAAGTGGTTAATCAACCTCCACTGGTCAACAGGCCCAAGGGAGACATGGAAATGGCAAGAGGGAGGATTGGTTCCTCTCACAAGGCAATGGAATCAGAGTTTGTTTCCAGTCCACCGGCCTCCAGTGCAAACCCGGTGAGCTCAGGGCTGAACGGACTTCACCAAAAACCCTAAAGACACAGAGTCTAATTTCCTGTGCGCTGGGAGGAAATAATGAGCATACATTATTTTTAACACCAGCTCAATAGTATGGGTGTGCCTTCCCCCCAGGCTGGTCGGGCTGAGGGAGCACTTGGGGCAGGGTTCAGGGCTGGAGGGAAGAGAAGTTTCTCTCTAGCAGAGGTAAAAACCACATCCAGCCCACAAACGGGCTTCCGTGGGCCAGCAGTGCATTTTTGTTTTAAATGAACCAATATATATTTTATGTTGGGAGATTTTTAATTAAAATCTGGATTTCTGATTCCTCTTGAATAACTGGAAGATCTGAAAACACAGAACCCACTTCTCACAGGGCAAAAAATGGATTTGAGCAGAGAGGAGGTGCCCCTGCCCAGATGGTCTCCATGCCACCCCTGGCCCTGCTGGGTGCTCCCTGACGGCACCCACACCCTCACGGCCAGCTGCGCCACCTGCCCAGCACCGCGAGGCTTTAGCCTGTGGCTCCTAACTTACCTAATATAAATATTAGCATGACACGCAAGACGCTTTGTGGCTTGGCCACTGATTGCTTTTAAACATGGTGTTCCCTAAAAGATCTGTACATCACCCTGAGGTTGTCTGTGTAGACGTGTGTATGTGTGTATCAGAGGCAATGAAATCCATCAAGCAATACATCACTTTTCATATATTGTTCCTCAAACGAGCTGTGAACCTCTCTGAAGCTCAGAGATGTGAAACGATTGCCCAGGGCCAGCCGAGTGCCCCAAGTGCTCCCTCAGCCCGACCGGTCTGGGGGGAGGCACCCCCATCCTATTGAGCTGGTGTTAAAAATAATGGATGCCCATTATTTCCTCCCAGCGCACAGGAAATTAGACTCTGCGTCTTTAGGGTTTTTGGTGAAGTCCGTCCAGCCCCGAGCTCACTGGGTTTGCACTGGAGGCCGGTGAACTGGAAATAAACCCTGATTCCGAGCCAGGCCTGGAGCTCAGCTCTGTGTGTCTGGCCAGCTGCCTCCGGCCAGCATGGATTGGCTGGGGACCTGCTCCGTGCCAGGCTCTGAGCTCGATGCTGGATAAATAATGGCAAATGAAACAGACACAGCCCATCCAGTCCAGTGGAATTAAGCACACAACCTTCAAACAGAACGTTCTTATAAGCTGTGATGACAGAGTCTAATGGGGGCAGACAAGCAGACTGAGTGGTCAGAGAAGGGCTCTCAGGGCAGGTGGCACCCAGCCGGCCCCTGCAGGACGCAGAGCAGGTGGGGAAACTCATCCTAAGTGTCCTGTGCTGCCTGCTCCAGCCCTGGAGCTGGGGTTATCCCCGATGTCAAATCATCCAAGACGATACAATTAGAAAAGTCATCATCCTACAATTTCTGGTGAAATCACTGCTGCAGGCAAGTTTCATCATTAAATACTAAAACTATTAGGTGAAAGTTTGTCTGGGGACAGGCAACACTTCTGTTTGCAAGAGTCACCCTGAGGGCACTCAAACGGCCCTCTGCAGGAAGAAAGCACTTACTTGACAAGCATCACCTCGGACCACATCAGTGGCAGGACCCACAGGACGTCGTGTGGTACCAAGAGCACAACGTAACTGGTGATATGCGCTTGCTCAAAGCGTTCAGCTTGAAATCTCTCTAGTAAGCCATTATGCCTACACTCAAATTTACAAGAAAAACAAGGAACAAACTGGAATGGGGGACACAATCTCTTAAAAAAAAGAATCAGTGTCATTGTTAAAACTGGGGGTCATGTTCTAAAATAAAAGAGACTATAAAGCAAAGGCATCGACCCCGACTGGATCCTGGTGCAGAGAAAACACAGCTGGGAAGACTTCTGGGGGACAACTGAGACGGGACATTAGATGCTACCAGAGAATGAGGGATAATTCTTTGGGTGTGATAATGGACATTACGGTTGCGCAGGGCGATGTCTTTATTTTTAAGAGATGCATAAGGAAGTCTTTAAGGGGAAAGCCTCCCTGTAAGGCTGGTCGTGGGCCTCCTTCCCTTCCTAAAAAAAAGAAAAAAAAAAAAACAGGCTCACTGACCAGACCTACCAAAAACAACGGCCAGGCACCACCAGCCCCTCTCCCTAAAATCTGCAGATACCAACAGCCCCTCCCATTTCTCAAAAACAAAGACCATAATAGAAAAACCCCAGCTCTTCCCTCCAAAAGACCCTAGCCTCCTCAACAGTATAAAAAAATCACACCCCTTTCAAGCAGATGCAACTTTTAAAACCCCATTCTCTGAAGACCCCTAAACCTTGCCCCAAAACACATAATAAAGCCACATTGTTTAACCCCACTCTCTCTATTTCTTTCTCTGCCAAAAAAAACTTTATACTCCCAAATATCTGCAACTGACTTGCAAGTAGTTCCTATCCATAAAAAAGCGTTAATTTAAAAAATGCTGGTGCTGTGGCCAGGCACAGTGGCTCATGCCTGTAATCCTAGCACTATGGGAGGCCAGGGAGGGAGGATCGTTTAAGCTGAGGAGTTCAAGACCAGCCTGAGCAAGAACGAGACCCCATCTCTACTAAAAATAGAAAGAAATCAGCTGGACAACTAAAACATATATAGAAAAAATTAGCCGGACATGGTGGCACATGCCTGTAGTCCCAGCTACCCTGGAGGCTGAGGCAGGAGGATTGCTGGAGCCCCAGGAGTTTGAGGTTGCTGCGAGCGAGGCTGACACCATGGCACCCTAGCCCAGCTAACAGAGTGTGACTCTGTCTCAAAAATAAATATATAAAAAAATAAATGTAGGTGTTGCACACGTAGGTGATCATCACAGTATTCAACTTTTCTGTACACTTAAAATTTTTCATAATAAAAATTTGGGGGAAAAGAAAAATAAAGCATGTGGATTCACAGTATGTGCCATCCAGCAACACTGAGACACCCTCAAGTAGTGGCCCAGGCCCTTCTTGAGCAGCCGTGGCCTTGAACTTGCCTTTGCTGCTGTGCTCCTGTGACTGGCGCCAGTGGCAGGCCCATCCACGGAGAGCCTGGCCA
>VSMD01092221.1:0-67181 GCA_008750895.1 Mirza zaza | reverse complement strand
CTAAACTGTAAGCTCTTCAAAAAAATATGCCTTATCACTCTAACACCCCCAGCATTTAGCAAAGAGCCTGACACATAGAAAATAATTTCTGAAGATGCTGAATGCATATATAAAATTAAAAATATATATTGGTGTTAAATTCCTATTACGCTGTCCCAAAAGATGATGTGACGTCATCACTGTTTGAGGACGTACATTATTTCACACATCAATCCACCTGTGTCCCTTTTTTGAGGAATTTTTTGGAGCAAAAATTAACTCCATCCAAACCCTATGGCACGAAGCTGCTGTTTTTAAAGATAAAGGTATTCTCCCCCCCAAAATGCCCACTTCTTTCATCCTTATAAGCAGAATATTCATTTTCAGCATCACAAGTGTGCGATGGGGTAGTTTTTAAGAGTTGCTGATCTTTTAAATACTACCCACTTGGTCACCCTTTTTATTCATAGCCTTGCTCTCCGGGAAACAGGTTGAAATATCCCCTTAGGGAGCATTTTCTGTCAAGGTGCTAGATCAGGGGCCTAAACCAGCGAGCCTGCACGTGCGAGAAGTCACAACAGCAGAAGGCAGAGAGCATCCCCTCAAGCTTGAGCACAGGTTGACGACGCTTCCAAGAAGTTCCAAGAAGTTCCTGACCTCACGCGGCCAGTCTCAGGACCTCAACTTACGCTGGTTGTCACAGCACCATGTTTATTTCTGAATAGGACCCAGGATAAAAGCATTGCTCCTGCGCCAACTTTTTTATTGAAGGCAAAGTAGTCTCAATGACTTATGCACTTATTAAGTAGTATCATGGGCGTTATGGTGACTATGTAGGAGAGTTTTAGATACACTTGAAGCAGCCCAAAGAAGCCCATCGTAATAAAAATAATAGTTGAAGCTCACTGGAATAAAACTGTCTGGGTGATGATATCTGGTGCTGAATGACTTGCATTCTGAGTCACCTGCAAACCTTAACATGGTCCAGAGCAGCGGTACTCAAAGTGTGGTCCATGGCCCAGTGCCATTTTGCAAAGCGTTGTCTGGCCTTGATAACAGAACGACAGAGAGTGAGAAGGGTTTGTAAAATTTTATAGCAGGTTGACATCTCTGTATGCTCAATGGACTTGCTTCTCTGAACAGAGTGTGTAAGTGGTATCGTTACTCACATTTGGGGCACTCACTGGGAGGGCCACATTATAACATGTGACCTTTTAAAGTTGGTTTGTCAAGTATAAACCAAAGTGTATAAAAATATGCGAAGGCCGGGCGTGGTGGCTCACCCTAGCACCCTAGCAGTGCCTGTAATCCTAGCACTCTAGGAGGCTGAGGCGGGCGGATTGCTCGAGGTCAGGAGTTTGAAACCAGCCTGAGCAAGAGCAAGACCCCATCTCTACTATAAATAGAAAGAAATTAATTGGCCAACTAATATATATAGAAAAAATTAGCCGAACATGGTGGCACATGCCTGTAGTCCCAGCTACTCGGGAGGCTGGGGCAGTAGGATTACTTGAGCCCAGGAGTTTGAGATCATTGTGAGCTAGGCTGACGCCATGGCACTCACTCTAACCTGGGCAACAAAGCGAGACTCTGTCTCCAAAAAAAAAAAAAAATGTGAAAAAGTAAGCATTTACTTATTTTTATAACTTAATATTTTTACATCTTTTTAAAGAAAAAGTAAGCATTTATTTTTATAACTTAATATTTTTACATCTTTTTAAAGTTTTAATCATGCCTTTTTAAAAACTGATAGTTTAACACTGCTGGCTAAATAAGAGAAGTAAAATTTGCATTATGTATTTATAACCCTAATTTTTTTTACTGATGGACTCTTTTTGGTCAACAGAAGGTAACATCTTTTTTGAATGTGACGATCGCAGTAAACCACATGATGACAATGGAGATGATTTTGAAGAAATGAAAACTAAAAAATGTTGCATTCGTTTCACTGGAAGGCACAATCCCTAATACATTAAGTTCAGTTTTGTAGCCATAATTTACGGTAAAGCGCTAAAAACACTGTGTGTCATTTGATGAGATGTACTGGCGAATGCAACAATGGGACCATCAAAATTTAAGCAGCACTTACACACAAAGCATTTTCAAATTCCCAAAACAAAAAATAATTTGAAAGAAAGAGCATTAATTGAAAAGGTGGCAGAAAGAGATGATCAGTATCTCATGTACAAAAATAAATGTTTTGACGGCTTCCTGTAAAGCAAGAAAACTAAAACCAAAGAAACAAACAAAAACATTGCCAAGACATGAATGCAACACTGTGTTAAAGAAGTCTACTTGGAAATGTTTGGTGAATCTGTGACCCAAAAAAATGGAGGATTAAGGATCAAGTACCACTTTTCAATGATGTCATAAGTCAATGTCTTCAGGATGGGCTGAGAGCACAGTGGCAATGACAGGAAAATACTGTGAGAGAGTCACCCAGCTTAGAGGGTTTACACTAGAATATAACTCAACAAACTACCTCCTTTCTTGAGAACGTCTTACTACAAGGAATAAACAAATGTCAGTTGAACAACCCATTCAGTGACATGGCAAGTAAAAGCTAATGCATCCATCCAATATATTTATCTTTATCATGTGACATTACAGGAGATGAGCATAAATAACTGTAGAAGCATCCCAGGCATGATGGCTGCTATGGGAAAAGAGTCTATGTTCGAAATGTGGAATGAACTCTCAGTGTTTTGGTAAAAAAACTAGCCTTTTCCCAACTTTTTAAAGATGTGAGTTAGAAAGCCAGACTCGCTATTTGTCTGATGTCCTCAGTATCTGTCAACATCATAATACTCTCATGAAGGGCAGAGATACACTATTTTTTGATGTGTGACTTTATACAACAATGCATAGAAAAGTCTGAAAATATATAAAACAAAATAGCAACAACAACTGACCGTATAGGAAGATAACAGAAAGCTTTTTCTTCCTGTTGCTTCTCTGTATTAATACATTTCTTTCCTACCCTGGATTCTGCTCATAGGAAAGGAAGACCACAGAGTCATAAAAGGGTCATACAAGTTCAACCATTTACAAACGTTCTCAGGAGCTTTGCCCACCTATAATACTTCACAGTATTTTCCTGCGGTTGCAGCTGCACTCCGAGCCCGCTCTTGAAGGCTCCCACCACGACGTCATTGCACAGTGATACTTGGTCATTGGTCCTCCCCTTCTGGGCTCACAGATTCACCTAACATTTCCAAGCAGACTTCTTTAATATAGTTTTACATTAACGTCTTGGCAATGTTATGCTTTTTGTCTGTTTATTTGCTTTTTTAAAATTTGTCTCTAGTTTTAGCAACCCAAGTGCTCCTTTACGGGGACAGTGTGAGCCATCCGTGACTGACGGGCTCCACGCACTCCCAGACGACAGGCATGTCAACAACATGATGGTCTTAGGACTGAGGAGAGGGCCGATCTGAAACACGAAACCTCCCTGTGCAATAGCCACCTGAACGCCCGTAGCCACGGCGCCAAGAAGAGAGAGCTGGTTACGGTGCTCATTCGGGACACCTGTGACAGAGGGACCGTGAGCCCGGCAGAGGGCTCCAGTCAGGAACCCGGCTGCTCCCTTCCTAGAGCCCAGCGCACGCCACCTCCTGCCGCCTCTCCTCTCACTGCGCTTCCCGCCTCTTCCCGCCCCGTTGCTACAAGCTCTCCGAATAACACCTAAGTGTTAGGCTAAGTGTGTGGTGGGTAACCAACTGGCTAAACGTTCACACAATTTCTCATTTAAAAAAAATCACTGTTCACGATAGCTTCATTATAACCTCTTACTTTTGCATCAAGAGATAAAGAAAGCAGCGACACAGAGCTCGGGGTAACTAGGGTCATGCAAAGTAACCCCTTCCCCCCAAGTCCTTCTACACAAATTACTATCATCATTGTTACTGCTGTTGTTGGTACTATCGCTATTACCATCAATGGTAATGGGATAGTGATAGGAGATGACGACCAGGTTTAGGTGACAGCATTTATGATTCAGTAGCAAAGTTTCCCGTGCTGACCGCACAGTTGGGTCACCAATGCCTGCTGCAGAGACCTCCTGTGGGAGGCAGCGAGGTGTAAACACACCTGGATGGGAAGGCAGGACACCTGAGCTCCTCCACCCCCGACTCTGCCTCCATGTAAATAAACTGAGGCAAGTCGCCCATTCCCCATACTCTGGAACACAGGCGATTCTAAGTGGCTCCCAGCACTGACACCTAGGTCACTATGGAAAGTGCAAACCTTCCCCCACTTATAAGGCTTTCATCACAACCAAAGCAGCAGGGCAGCGTATTCATTAGCAGCCAGTTTAGTAGTGACGGAAGATAACATTTATTTTTTTGAAAAAATAATGGTGCTTAAAAGCAAACAACCCAGTTCAAAAATGGGCAAAGGATGTGAACAGACATTTCTCCAAAGAAGATATATAAATAGTCAATAAGCACATAAAAAGGCATTCAACATCACTCAGATACCACTTCTCACGCATTAGGATGCTCACAATTTAAAAAAAATAAATAAATAACAAGTGTTGGCAAAGACATGGAGAAATTAGAAACTTTGTGCTCTGCTAGTGGGAACATGAAGTGGTATAGCTGCTGTGGAAAACAGTGAGGCCCTTCCTAAAAAATTAAATATAGAATCACCGTGTGATCCAGCAATTCTACTTCTGGGTCTATGCACAAAAGAACGAAAAGCAGCGACTCACACAGGCACTTGTAGACAAGTGTTCACAGCAGCATTACCCACAATAACCAAAATGTGAAAATAACTCAAAACGTTCAATAGATGAACAGATGAACAAAATGTGGCATATACATATGGTAACATATTCTCCAGCCTTAAAAAAAGAATGAAATTCTGATACCTGCAACCAAATGGATGAACCTTGAAAACGTTATACTACCTGAACCACCTCAGTCACAAAAGAATAAATATTGCACGATTCCACTAGCACGAGACACCTAGAATAGGCACATTCACAGAAGCGGTTGCCAGGGGGAGGGGAATGGGGAGTTAGTGCTTAACGTGCACAGAGTTTCTGTTTGGGAAGATGATTTAAAAGTTCTGGAAATAGATAGTGGTGACGGTTGTGATATATTATAAATGTGCTTGATGCCCTGAATTCTATTCTTAAAAATGGGCAAAATGGTAAAATTTATGTTATATATATTTTTCTACAATAAAAACATTTAAAAAAAAATAATGGTGGCTAACTTATTTCATTTTGCATCTCCGGAAAAAAAATAATAATAATGGTGGCTTAAACTGTACGAAAACAGGCAGGGAAGGCCTGATTATCAGGTGCCCTTACTCCCTGGAGGTTCTGCAACCTCAACATGCAGCTTCCTATATATGACGCAGGATGGCTGCTCCAACTCCAGCCATCGCATCAGCAGTCCAGCAGGAATGCAGAAAAAGGGAAGGGCCTACTAAGGGTCTCCCTTCCCTAGAAAGACTCTACCTGGAAGCTCAACTTTCCCTCTAGGGACACTTCCTGGGAGTTGCACACAACCCTTCCACTTATGTTCTATTGGCCAGAATGTAGTCACATGGCCACACTCGGCTGCAAAGGAAGCTGGCCATGTGGGCACCCTGGGCACCCATCTCCTCAGCTCACACTCAGGAGTTCCGTTACTGAGGCAGAAGAGAAGAAGGAGTACTGAGGAACAACATGCCATCTTTGCGCAAGTTGCAAATCGCCTTGAGTGCAAATGTTTTTGCAGCCCAGGACAGCAGAGAGGGGGAGCTTTAAGAAAGGGCTGTCACCGAGCGAGAACTTTCTTCTCTGCTGAGCTCACCTTGCCGCATACAGGGACTCCCGATCCTCACAAGAGATGTGCAGCACGAAGGGTGCACGTACCCTGGGGAAGAAGTTTGGCTAAACTGAGAAGCGCTGCAAAGAATAAAGAAAGAAAAGGAAAAAGGATGACAACAAAGGGTCACTTTCTGAATGCCTCATCCCGTCCATTTTGTAGAACCAAAACACTTAGAATAACGGAATGCATAAAGCTCTCAGAAGCTCCAGCTTTGGCAGAGCCCAGAAGCGCCCGCTGGCACATTCCTGACATTGCAGGTGGGTACAAACATTTGTTTTATCCAGGAAGGTAACGACTCATTATTTTCCACGTCCCTCAGCGCTGAGTGTATCCTGCCCTCGAGAAAAGATCCAGCACCTTCCAAACACACAGTTCCCGGCACTTCATTTCCCATTGAGGTTGTCTTCGGTTGCAAGTTTCGCAAGCCAAGCAGACAGTTTCACATACTCACATAGTTAAGCGAGAGAACAGGAGTTCTTATGAGTCACAGAAAATTTGGTTCAGAAAAAAAAAAAAAAAAATGGAACCAGGAAGAATCAGTAACACGAAACGCCCACATGTCTTGACTCTTTAAAGCACATTGGGGGAATTTTTGCTTTTAGTGGTAACTGAACATTCTGTTGCTGCTATATATGTCATTCTCAGGAGAGATGAGATAGCTAACGGCCTGGGAGGACTTTTATGGCCTTCGCATCCTTCAAGGGATGGCACGGTCCCAACTTTGACCTCCTTTTTACTACTTTCCTTTCCTGTGGACGCAATCCACGTAATCCTCAGCAATGCTAGGACAACTTTGTGTTAGTGCACACACCTGACTCCCGTGCCATTTCCGCCCTTCGTTTTGGCAGCGATCTGTACATAGACGCAGAAAGTACCCACACCCCTGTCCCGACTTCCCAGGAACCGTGGCCCCCACCCCAACCCAGCCCTCCTGGCATCTCCTGTCTCCCGCTGGGTCCACAGCTTCACATCAGACCCGAGGCTGCAAACAAAATCCTGTAGACAGTTCTAGAGGGTGTGCTTGACTTGGGAAACCCAGTTTAAATGGCTTCTGCATGAATCATCACTCTGTTAGCATCACCATCACAGAATGTCATCTCTCAGGTTCTAAGACACTTTGCTCCCGTGTTTTTAGCATTGATCATCCATCTCGAAGGAATGGCATTCTTCCACATTGTGACATCCGCTCCCGTAGGGACGGGTATCACATAGTGGTGACCATGCAGGACCCTGAAGCCACTAATCAGATTAAATTCTGATTCCATCACTAGCCACCTATATGAATTGAGCAAGCTAACATTTCCTTATCCATAAAATGGGAGTAATAACAGTACATCCCCATATATAAATGGACTGCAAGCACATGAAAAGATGCTCAATATCACTAATCATTAGAGAAATGAAAATCAAAACTGCAAAGTAATATTACCTCCCACCCATCAGGATGGATACTATTTTTAAAAAAAGAAAGAAAACGAGTGTTGATGAGAATGTGGAGAAACTGGCATCCTTGTGCACTATTGGTGAGACTGTAAAATGTTCTAGCACAGTGGAAACCAGCATGGAGGTTCTGCAAAAATTAAAAACAGAAGTGCCATATGATCCAGATATCCCACCTCTGAGTCTATGTACCCAAAATAATTGACGGTGACATTTACATGCCCGTGTTCTTAGCAGCACTATTCACATTATCCCAGAAGCAGCAGCAACCCAACGCCCATCGATGGATGGATGGATAAACAAAGCTTAGTCTATACACACAATGCAATATTATTCAGCTTTAAAAAGGAAGGAAACCCTGTCACCTGTTACAACAGGATGAACCTTGAGGACATTATGCCAAGGGAAATAAGCCAGTCACAAAAGGACAAATACTCTATGATTCCACATGTAGGAGGCATCGAAAGCAGTCAAACTCATAGAAACAGAGAGCAGAATGGTGGTGACCACGGGCTGGGGAGAGAGGAATGGGGAGTTGTTTAATGGGTGTAGAGTTTCAGATTTGCAAGATGAAAAAGTTCTGAAGTTTTATTTCAGAACAATGTGAATATACTTAACACTACTGAACTGTACACTTAAAAATGGTTCAGATGGTAAGTTTTATGTTATGCAATTTTTTGCCACAATAAGAAAACTCATTTAAAAATTGTCTCCCCATAGAGCTGCTATATGGATTAAGTCAGTTCGCATGTGCACAGCATACGACACTGGCTGTCCTAAGTGAACCTTTCATAAATAAACACCGTGAATTCACATACCTTGTTCCACACTGCATCAGCCTGTGAATTACTTCATGTTTGGTTTGGTGCCTTTTTTATTTCTTTGTTTGGAGTTCTGTTTTCTTGTTTCTGTTTTTGTTTTGTCTTCTCTATCTTCTGTATCATATATTGCTCTCTAAGGCAGAATTGTTTTAGTACTTTGCCCATCTATTTTAAAATGATTCATTATTAGGATAACAATAAAAAGTATAAAATAGATTTTCAAGAAAAACATCATTTGCATCCCCTTCAATTTCTTAAGATATATTTTAAGCTTTGGGTTATTTGGTTTGTTTGGGGGTTTGAAAATCCCTTCTTTTTGCTCAATAAGGGGGACTTAGCTTGGCAGCAGTTGATATGGAAAAAAAAAAAAAGGATCTGATTGTTCTCAAAGGCAGTGTGATGAGGCTTCCCTGAAACCATTGCTTCAAAAGAACCATTAAGTCCAGATCACAAAATACAATGGTCCCAGATTTCTTAGGGCCTATTCTGTGCATGATTTTCTAAGAAAAACATTGATAAAAAAATAATATGTCCAGAAAAATAAAAGCAACATAAGATAGCTCTAAAAAACATATTGTAGGAAATAAGGTTAAAAGAACTAGTTGTGTTTTATGTGCCAAAGAGAAAATTAAGGAAATACTCTTTTGAAATATACGAAGATCAGTCAAATATTCATTCATTTATTCCATTTTGAAATTATTCAGTAAATATTCTGTATTAGATTCCTACGAACCAGGCATTGTTCTAGTTGTTAGTCTCAATCATGAGCAAAAATAGCCATGTTGCTGCGGAATTCTAGAAGGTAAAAGTAGGCAGGACGAAGGAGACATGTTGGAGGTTAATATAAACAGGTGCATGCTAAGAAACAGAGCTATCCTGTGATGGAAACGGCTATTTTATGAGGGAGCGATTGCCCCATCCCTGGGTATATGAAGAAAAAGGAAATATAAATATTAAGAATGCTGAGAAGAAGCTTCTACACTCATTTCTAAATATCCAACATAGACAACAATGTACCTCTCCTCCAACTAATAATTCTATGAGTCCAGTTTCAAGGCATGCTGAGTAGAGAGAGCATCTGTATTTTAGAGTGACTGGGATAGAATGCTCTGGGGGCACACAGAGGAGCATCAGAGCAGTGAAGCTATTTTCTATGGTGCCATAACGATGGTTTCACATCATGACACATTTGTCAAAATCCATAGAATGTAGAACACCAAGACGGAACCCTAGTAATGTTAACTATGGGCTTTAGGTGATAACAATGTATCAGTGTAGGTTCACCAATCGTAACAAATATAACAAACTAAAGACAAAAAACAAACCGCTTTGAAAAACAAAACAAAAAATGCTAGATATAGACATAAATACATACCTAGTGATTAAAGGAGTGTAAAAAAAATCAAGAAGAAACTTCACAGGATATCACAATAATAATAATACAGTAATGTGTTCCCATTTCTAAAACCCAAAAGCTGCTCCAAAAGGACCCGATGGGCTATTTTTAAAGCACGATCCTTGCACACAAAATACAGTGTGGATGACATTCACCTTGTTATAACCTGCTCTGTGTTTAGGTAAGGTTGACTGTAGAGTTGAAATCTGGGTAGACATTTGGGGTCATGGTGACAGTGATTCCCCCAGGCTATGACCATGTGTGTTCAGGCACGGTTGACCCCGGCGTGGCCGAGGTTAGGATGAGATGCAGGGAGTAGGCACTGGGGGGGGGGGGGGTCCCGGCTTTACCAGTCACTAGCTGTGCAAGGACAGGCAACCGACTCTCACCGGGTCCCTGTTTTCTCATGCAAGAGATGCAGGGGACAGGTCAGCGAGCAGTCCCCACGCCGGTCCCCAAAAGAAGCAGCACAAGGAGGGACAGGCTTCCACCAAGAGTTCCCCCTCTATGGCAAAGAGGGGTTACATATTGGGTTCTCGTGTACAATTTTATTTGAACAAAGAGTTCTTCAGCTTTTTTTTTTTTTTTTAAGTGACATCTGGTTTCTTTTCCCTGAAGGTATTTGCTCAGGCCAAGGAATGAAGCACCTGTGGGGAGAAGCAGATGAAAGCTGGAACTGTAAAAACTGGAGGGAGCCTCTTTCTCATTTCTAAGGAGATTATCGGGGAAGAATGTACTCTGGCTCCTGGAAGCCCATCCAGCCTCCCGGCTCCTCTCCGCCGGGCTTCGGGCCCCATGCTCGGAGAGATGGCCGGACTCCGTCTGGGCTCTCTCCCTGCTAAGGAGGAAGCAAATACTTGTTCAAAATTATTAAGTAATAACAAACTGTGGGGAAAAAAAAGAGGCAAATACTGTTATAGTTTATACACATGAATTATGGATTCCTAAGTTATAAGAGACTTTAAACGAGGAGGGAAATAGAGCCCTAAGGAGGGGGAAGAGGTTGTAAAAATGTCACACGACGGGTGAGGCAGCCCTGGGCCCCTGTGCTGCCCAGACAAGGACAATCTGCTCTAAATCAGGACCCGGGTCAAGATCCTTCTGCCCAGCCACCGGTCTCGCTACATTCATTGTCCTCCCAGACGTCACGGTCTCCTGAAACACGTGGGTGCGTGTGCGTGTCCGTGTGCTCGTGCCTGTGCCGCTGCGTCACTCTGTGTGCCTTCCTGACGAAACTCACCAAGGAAAACGACCTAACCGCACGTCGGCAAACAGAACCTGACTGGATAAGGAAATTCTTGATTCAGAGTTTGAGAAACAATCGTGGATTTCTTACTGAGATGCAAACTTGGGTGTTCGAAATAGTCTTTCTACTTATTTGAGCTCAACATTTTTGAAAGACACCGTGGTGTGAAGGAACGAATACACACACCGGACATTTAGCAGCAGAGACGCTGCGCTACTTACTAACCGTGTGTCCTTCCAAAGTTGCCCAATGTCGCAGACCTTCAGCTTCTTTAATGTAAAATGAGGATAGAGACATCCGCCATGCAAGGTGGCTGCGACAACTATGCTACGGTGCACAGGGTCCCAAGAGGGAGCAACTACAATTACGCTAATATCACTAATAATTTTAATTGTTAATGGTATTAACGATGATGATAAAAGATCTTAAAATAATTTCATTGTTTTTAACTTGCTGTCATATCAACCTACTGTGGATCCTGTTGACTTGTTTTGTGCTCGTGTCTCGCATGTTTTTTATCTGTCAGCTTTTACACTGTGTCCCTTCCCAGCTTGTGTGTGTGTGTGTGTGTGTTTGTACACACGTGGACGTATGCACATGTGTATGTTCCAACATGGGTTCTCCCATGCCCGTTAGAAGTTTCTTCTGGGGTCTATCTAAGGAAAGCAAGAAATCTGGGACTGCAAGAATGTTCACTGGAGTGGCTTCAAGACCAGAAGATTTCTCGTTACATCCATACCCATGAACACAACTGCCTGGGCACATCAGGGAAAACAAAGGTCTAAATAATAAGGGGGACACAGCACATGCAACTACGGAAGTGCTGAGGCAAGGTCTGGGAAGGGGGCCTGGGCCGTGAGGCTCTTCAGACTCCAACTGAGCAGGGCTGGGTCCAATGTCCAGCTCAGCCCCTTCTCCCCAGGGGACAAAAAGTAGCAACTCCCAAGAGAAGAAAAAGGAGACAACAGCCCAATGGCATGCGGCAGATGGCCAAGAGTTTGAAAGATGGGAAGCAAACGACTGAGTGGCAGCTGACGTAGGGGCCTCTGTGCCAGTGGCGGAGGGGGAGCCAGTGGAGGGAGAGGCAGTTGGCACGGTGGGACCCAAGAGGGCAGGGCCAGGGCTGAAAACATAAGCATGGATGAGGGTGGGAGTCAGAAGCAATCAAAGTGCCCCCCACATCCTATTTCTGGCCCCCTGCAACCAGGTAACTGCCAATCTTGTGCCCCAGCAGGTGGTTTGAGGTTCCTCTCTGGAGAAATCAAGGACACGAGGGTCTGCAGAGTGTGGCTGTGGGGTGCTGTGCTGAAAGGGGCACTTAACGAACGGTGCGACCCCCTGCCCCAGGGCCTTCTCTCCACTTGACCCACAGGACACTGCAGACTGTCACAGCCCCCGCCCTCAGCCCACCACCCTCCCATGGTAGAGGACTGTAGGATACTTCTCAGGACCTTCTGACCGGACCAAAGGAAAGAGCCACAGAAACTGCCACTCGTGGGTCCCTGATGACGAAGTCAGGCACCAAAAAACACTCTCCAGATTGTACACCGCCCACCAACAAACCCCACCTGGGCACACAGTTTCCTGGTGACATATATGAGCAGAGTCCTGGTTCTTAATAAGAACGGATCAAAGGTTCACCAGACATTTAAGAAGAGGATCCAACAGGAAAGGCAATGACCAAAAAGCAACAAACACAAACAAAGAGAAAAATCTAAAGCAGAAAGAGATAAGTCAGGAAGCAGAAAAAAAAAATGTTCTAACTTTTAAAAAGCTATCATTAAGACCCTAGCCATAAGAACAAATAGTGCATCCATTTAAAATGTTTTTAAAAGATGTTTTGGGGGAAAAAAATGGAACAACCAGAGAAAACGTCAAAATAAGTGAAATATGAGTTCCAAGAAGAGAGAACATAAAATAATGGACAGGAACATTATCAAACAGAAAAACCTCCCACACTGAAGGGCAGGAAGGAAAAGGCACAGACAGGAGGGACCACGGGGCACCCGGGACAACCAAAGGAAGATGACCTTCACCAAGACACATCACTGTGAAATTTCAGGACACTGGGATGAAAGAGAAAAACCTAAACTATTTGGAAAGAAGAACGGGAACTAGGATAGTGTCCCAAGCTTCTTGACAACAACGAGAGCTAGAAGTCAAGGAAGCATCACTTTCCAAACTATGAAGGAAATGTTTCTTAATGAGAAGTCAAATCATCACCATTATGGGCTACATCCACTAGGAGGCTGATAGGGTAACCTCAAGGCCAGCATGAGAATCAAGAGGACCCCCAGGATGCCAGCAGGCAGGAATGCCAGGACAGCAGCCACCTCTGGAAACAGCCAGCTCAATCTAAGAGCAAGAGCTTCTTAGGGTGACATCAGCCCATCACACCACCACCACCAAAGAAAGAAAAAAACCAACAAGAGATTATCAAATTCATTCTGTCACACTGGGAAGAGATGCCAGTTCTGCCAAGGAGTTCAGGTTCTCATCTTACTGATGAGACTTGGGCAACAATAAAATCACAGATAGTCATTAAGTCTGGGAAAAAATACAATCACAGCACACTATATGGCTCAGCTCTAAGCAACATTTATGTAGCTATAATACTGCTACAAGTGCATATTCATTCAACCAGCATTGTTTACCTACATTGGAAGGATGGAAGAACAGGAGATGGGGAAATAGGATATGAGCTAAATTCCCACCTTCCTTAGCAGGAAATCGATAGTATCCAAATGAGAAGCTTCTGAAAGAGCAGCAGGGGCCTGTGATTTGTATACATGGAGGTAAGTGACAGAAGAAACAGCTAAGAGGACAGGAGTCAGCTCTGGGCAACAGGGTTCTCCAGGAAAGTGGCAGACAGAGAGCTGCTTTTTTTCATTATGAGTCCAGAAATACTATTTGACTTTTATAACTGTGTCTTACTATAAGAAAAATAACAACTGAGATAGACAGGTGATAAAACATGTGGAGTAATTTCACAGTGAATAAACTGAAGTATGGATGAATGCGCAACCGTTTTCCAAGTTCTGATGCTCAATTAGGAAACTGGAGAAGGTACAGGCCCCGTTTTGCAGAGCAGTCCCGTACTCACCGCAATGGACCACATGTTTGTGTCCTCCCAAAATTCCTATGTTGAAATCCTAACCTCCAAGGTGATGGCACTGGGAGCTTGGGCCTTTGGGAGGGGATTAGGTCTTATGGGTGGAGCCCTCAGGAATGGGATTAGTGCCCTTATAAAAGGGACCCCAGAGAGCTGCCTCACCCCTTCTACCAGGTGAGGACACAGCAGGAAGGCATATCTATGAACTGGGAATTGGGCCCTCAGCAGACAACAAATCTGCCAGCACCTTGACCTTGGACTTCCCAGCCTACAGAGCTGTGCGAAATAAATGTCTGCTGTTTATAAGCCCCCAGTGTATGGTGTTCAGTTATAGCAGCCTGAATGGACTAAGACATTCATCATCAAAGCTGTTACATCTGCCACCCTCACCACGGTCTCACCAAGGCATCCATGGGGAGAAAGTGGCACCAAATAGACTCCCTCCTGTTATCTTAGTGATGTGGTCATGTTACAGTACAAAATAAACTAAGTAAAACAGACCAGCTCAGTTATTTGGCATTGTACAGATCCATTCCCCATAAGGCACATGCAAATGTTTTCACTGTTTGCATTTTAAAACCTTATAGGTTAAAGTAAAAACTAGTTTAAAAAAAAAAAACTTCTGAATGATAATTTCACAGTCTATATCAAAATATTAAAGATATATATCTTTAATCTCATAATTCCACTTTCAAGAATCTATCTCAGTCTGTTATCTCAGTCTAGCATGGTTTGTGGCAGTAATTTTCAGCCCCAGAGGCATGTGAGAATACTGATTCCTGGGCTCCCTCCCCAAGACAGCCTCATTTAACTAGTCTGGGATAAGGCCCGGGCATCTGTATTCTGCACTCAAGATTGAGAACTTCCAGTTTATAATATAGAATACTGGAAACAGCCTAAATACTCAACAGAAGAGGACTAGACCAATAAATCTATCATGATAGGGCCATACACTGGGACACTAGACAGTTTTAAAATAATGGAGCATAAAAAATTTTCATTAAGCGTACTTATCAACATGGACAGATACTTGTAATGGGCCGATAAGTGAACAAAACACGTAATAAAAGTGTATGCATAATACGATCCTCTTTGGGGAAAACCGTGTATATAAAAGAGTAACCACTACCTGGAATTAAATGCATAACTTGTCAGTAGCCATTATGTCTGAGTGCAGAAAGATTTAATTTAAATATTTTCGTTCATCTATAGGTTCATAATGAACAAAGTATTATTGATACCACCTTCTAAAGTTCAAAAATGCTTACATATGTCATTTTTATGTTTTAAACGTTTTAACACTTCATATATATTTCAGCTCACACCCCACCCTGCCCCAACCAATAAATCCATACATACAGACCCACCCAACTTCTTGCCAGTGGTTTTTCAGAGCACACGACTCCCTGCCAAGTCTCCAGGGTGAGGAACAACTTTCCCCCAGGTTTCAGTTCGCCTGTGTAGTTAACAAAGTCTGGCTGCCTCAAACTCAGGACATCCTTGTAACCTCCCTTCGACATCCACCAGGGATGAGATAGGAGCCACTACTGTAATGATAGCAAGAAACCAGCTACTGGGTTTGTGACTAAGGACAAAGTCAACAGCACGTCTCCCGATCCTCCAAATTCCAGCCCAGGTAAACCACCTGGCACCACTGGGCAAAGGTGTCGGGCCACCGAAGAGGGGAGGGGTAGGAACGAGGCATTGATGCAACTACTTTCAACACGTGCGTGTGCTTTCCCAAGAAGCCGTTACTCTCCAGTTGAGGAAGGGGCTGAGTGACGGGTCCAGAGTGTGGAAGACCAGCAGGGTTCGCACCCTTGTGCCTCCACAGGGAGGAGGACAGCAGAGCTACGACCATGGTGGTCTTTCCCTTCACCTCCTCTGATGCCTACCCCGTCCCAGTCCCCTCTTCCCTTACTCTTTGCATCAAAGTTGCCCACTAAAAAGAACCAAGTAAGCTGCAGAGTTCTCCATAGCTACCTTCAGAAGTCTTGGAAATTTAAGATAAAAGCAGTCAGGGAATTAAGACCAAACCCAAATAGGTAAGAAAGGGCTTTACCAGGTGGCACAGTACGAACCTTCCGCTTCCCGGGTCAGGCCTCTCCCCAACTGGTAGCAATCAGGCAGGACACTGGAACAAGCAGGAAATCTAAAATTAGGTTTTACTACCTATAATGGAAGATTTATGGGATGGTTTAATTGGTAGTCTCAGGACTAAGACCTGAAGGAGGGGAACAAAAACATCTTTCTGGACATACTCAGGGAGCCAAGTGCACTCCACGAACCCCACCTACAGGGATCTCGGGCCCAAGGCTGCAGGGGACAAGAGGGAAGACGCAAATCTTCCTTCTTTTAACCTTGATGCACGCCAGAGCCAAGAACACGGCCGTCCCTGTTCCTTTTATTTAAGATGAAAATTTGTTTCTTGTGGTAGAAATGGTCTTCAAACCAGACACACAAACTCAGGCATTCTGAAAAGCAAAAGAAACTGTTCACTCCGTCCTCTCTGGTATATCCCAAACCACAGGAACGACACTCAAGAGATCCAAAGAGGATGCGACCCCAATCATTCATGCGTCGGTTGGTCTGCACCGGTTTGTTGCCATTTTCGGGGTTAGCAGGGCCATTGGAAAATGTTCCCAGTATCGTTTCTGGTCCATGTGAAAAATAATTAAGTTGTGTGTTGCTTTAAACTCTGTGTGTTCAGAGAGGTTCCAAGTCAATGTGAGACAAGAAGAGAAAAGGGCTGGAGCGCTGTGCTGGCTGGCAAAGTAGGGCAGGAGCAACACACCCGTCCCCTGCAGGGACCGACTCACAGCCGAGTGCCCACCGACACCTCGCGCTGTCAGACGGGGGAAGCTGGGGTCCCGAGGGACAGTCCCTCTGCTCTCCTTTCCCTCCTTTCTTTCTCACCCTCTCAACCCTTAGTGGAACTGGCCCTCTTTCCTGGAGGGTCCCCCAGCCACACTTTCTCCCCTCTCCAGGGCCCCCCCTGGACCCACCCCGGGGAAAGACACGCAAGGTGTCCTCCCTAACGGAGGTCAAACCAGCGAGAGAGGAGGGAGCACAGACAGGGATGACCACCGGCCCCTGGACTCCAGTGGCAAAGGTGGCACCCCTCCTTAGAGTGACAATCTGTCTGCAAACCAGCACGACAACAGTGTCAACTGAGTGGAAGTATCCTTTTAAATAGCAGCTTCTTATCCCAAGAATGGAAGAACAAGCACCACATGCACTCACCAGCAAATCGGTTTCACTGATCAACACCTAAGCACACATACAGGAATAACATTTATCGGGTGTCGGGCGGGTGGGAGTGGGGAGGAGGGGATGGGTATGTATACACATAATGAGTGTTAGGTGCACCATCTGGGGGATGGACATGCTTGGAGCTCTGACGCCAGGGAGGAAGGGGGAGAAAGGCAACACGTGTAACCTAAACATTTGTACCCCTATAATATGCTGAAATAAAAAAAGCAGCTTCTATTTATTATAACATACTATAACAAGATGGGAAGACATTTCTGCTTTCAAAAATCTTATTTTCTTAAAGGAGATGTCAACATGCCAGTGATAAAAGCACTTTTCCTGGGCCCCACGTATCTGGTGAAGGTTTCTCTTCGGGTTGCGATTTCTTAGCAAACTGGAACCCTCCCAAACACTGTCTGCAGGTGCCTTGGTCTGTAGAAACCCCTTACAAGGAGTTCAGTATATACCACAGTCTTTTTCCACTAAGAATTAGCAGTAGAGTGAAATCTGGTACTACTGGAGTCCTCCTTGGACTTCTCTGAACGTGGTCCAAAGAAGAGCCAATTTACCCTGAATTCTATACTCAAGAGACAAGGTTATCACAGTATTTATAAGATCACTCATCATGATCATACCAATTAAAAGATTTCGGAGGGGGGGGGAATGCTATGCAAAAATCATATAAAGCAAACTTGAGCTAAGCAGTGAAACAGCTCTGCTGTGGCCTAGGAAAGTACCCGGTATTTGCTATTTACTTTTTCTGAATACAGATGTGACCTTCATGTCATCACTGACCCTGGTGGCTCAGGATCATCAATGGTGTCCGAATGTCTGGATTATAGTTAATGGTCCCCATTATTAAGCTCAAAGGGAATTCCCCAGAAAAGACAGAACAAAGTGGTGTGAACTATGGCTGTAGAAGATCAAATATACAGCTTGTAACATAAATAGGTTTAGTATAAATAAGGGTTCAAGCACACACTGCGCTCTATCATCTAATCTGACCTTGTTACCAAAAAAAAGCAAGTAACAAGGTGATTTTGCTACTATGGCGTCCACTATAAGAGAAGTCATATTCTAAAGACATATTTTTAGTGTTTTCTAAGGGCAAGAATTCATGAACTTCCAAATCTGTGCTCCATAGGACCGTGACAGAGCACTCGGTCAATGCTGGTGGGTGATTCTTCAAAATCCTGACTGTGGACCACTCCTGTGGACACAAACTGCATCTATCTATAAGAAGTTAAAAAGAGACAATTTGGAAAGAAGGGAGGAATGACTGAGGAAGAGAGAGCTTTCATAACTAAGTGTTTCTCGCTTGGATTTAAGCACCTCTTTAAAATGCAGACAGCAAAGACAAAACGAATCCATGAAAACTTCCCTTTCGCGTTCCAAACACGGGCACAGAAAGCACAAGGCGACAGGCACGGTGGGCTCTGCGCCACAGACTGGGAGATGCCCAGCGCGGGTACCACTTCGATCTCAGTCCTCAGAAAGAAGAAAATGTCCTTGCGATGGTTCCAGAGAGAAGCCGACCACCAGAACACATCATAACGCTTCCCGTACCCTGAGTCAGAGGCAACCATTTTTTTTAATAACTACTTGTCTTTGTGCCTTCTGGGCTCACATGACATTATTTATCATTTAATTTTCCCCAGAAGATCAGGGTCTGCCATGCCATTCCTCCCTCTGATACGAGAATTGGATTTGTCAGGATCGTGGATGGTGAGCACCTCAAATGCAGCGTCCGACGCTTACCGACCTGCGCTGGCTCACAGCACGCAGGTCCTTCCCTTCCCTCTTCCTATTTGCAGTTGTCACCGGGTCATTTCTAGCAACCACGCCTGAGCGGCCGTGCGGGCCACGGGGCATGGGTGGGTTACGCCACTCCGCCCCCGCGCACGGTCACCCTCCGTCTCTGAGTCAGCTGCCTTTCCGTGGAAATGCTATCCGCCGATCATTTTCATAAAAATCTGTGCTGGCACAGGTCTGTTGCTCTTGACTTTGGCCCAAGTGTTTTTCTCTTCTGATGGAGTTTTGGTTCTAAACTCAGCATGGCCTCTTTTTCTGTTGTTGTTGCTTGCTTTTTAATATATTTCCATTTTCACTGGAGGGGAAATATCAGAGTCGATGCGATCCAGCTGCCGCACATCAGAAACACCACCACGCGACCTGCATGTTTTGGCGTCCAAGGCGTGAGGGCGGGCGAGGCATGGGGACGGCGGGCGGCCGCTCCTCACTCAAGGTTCCAGGGAGGAAGGGCAGCTGCCCCCCCCCCCCACCAAGACACCCGCCCACCCAGCCTCCAGGGTGTCTTACAGACCCCTGAGCACCCAGCTGCCTGTGTTTGCAACTTGGGTGTTTCCGCAGATCATCTGATCTTGCCCACCTTTGGCAAGCACCACGTCACCTTGTCGCTCGAGGAAGGTGCATGGCCAAAGACTCTATGGTGCCACCTGAGTCACACGCCAGGGAACCCGCCCGCCTTTGCCTTTTGTCTTCTCCCCTAGTATGTTTCCAGGCCACGCCCTAAACAAGGAGGGCAACAGAACATCACTCTCTGGCCTGACGTCCTTCGATCCTTTGCGTCTCCCCCTCACCTCGTTCGGTCCTTCCCAAGGTCACCCGTGGACACCGGCCGTCTCTTCTCCTCAATAGAACCCTCCTCAAAGTTGAGCCTCAACACTGCGCATTTCAGCCTCGCCTTCCCAGGGAGGCTGAAGCTGGTTCTTGGGGGACGAGAAAAGTCTTATTCTTATTATGTATCAAACACAGATATAGCTACATGTAGACATACAGACGTATGTATGATGTATTATAAAATACTGAAACAGACATACAGTATATTTGTGGTATTACATTCTCATGTAGGGGTGGGGCAATTAGGAAAAGAAATAACAGAAAAGGGTTTTTTAGGAGGTTGATCAGGAAAAAAGGTTGGAAAACACTATTTAAACGTAAGGGGAACTGCATTGCAAAATAGCACTACTTCTTGATGTTTTGGGCACCAATGCCTCAAGTGACATACGCATAGCTAAGTTTACATTTATTCTGATCTGTTTAGGATGTCCCCAAAATCATTTCTATTAAGTTGGGAGTTGAAAGAGTTACGTCACACTCATTTATTCTTTAACAAGTCATGTACATGTGACCTCCTATTTTAGAAGCCAATGGGTGCCAAGAACAAGAAACAAAACCAAGGATAAACCGAATAAATTAGAAAGGGAATGAAACAAAAAGCTGATGCTTCGACACAAATGAAGCAGATCATTATATTTATCAAAAAACAGCAACCTATTTTTTAATGTCTGTAAACTGAAGATTTCTCAGGACGTCTCTTCATGACATACTAAGTGTCCGATGCAGCAAACAATCTTCGCCCTTGCAAAGTCTAGTACAAACAGACTTGCTTATTCCAAAAGGGAAGCGTGCATTTAACTTCCTCAAATACATAATATGCATTTCTTATTTTTACTTGCTTGGAAGCGAAGACGAAAAGCAAGTGTTTAATCTCGCTTCCTCTGCCAGTGCGAACATAACTAATTCCGATCCTCATTTCCATTTCTTCTTTAATCTTTTCTAATCTGGATTGGGAGAAAATGTATTCCCAACCTTTTGGAGAGGTAGCCCGTATTTCCAACAGAGCCACGAGGCCACTGCATGTTGTCCTGACCTTGCTGCCCAGGTCCTTGCTGGAAGTCCTGCAGCATTTACTGCGAAGAAACGCAGTCATTTTACTCACAGTCCCGGGGGTGACATCACAGAAGACAGAAATAACTTTGCCACAAACTCAAAGGGTAATTTACAGAGCACGGACAGTAAGCGAAGTATGTGTTCGGTCCCGAAATTCCCAGACTATGGCAGACTTACAAATAATTTTCAACAATCAGGAAGGCTGCGAAAATCTCCCCTGTCTTATAAAAAGACTGCACAGTGCACGCATTATCTGCAATGGCCTCTGCCTGCTTCACCTCCTCCAAGGCTCCCTGGTCCTGACTCCTAATGACAAGGGCCAAGGAACACAGGCACCTGCCTCCAGCAAACCCACTCTGATTCCCCCTCATTCCCAGACAGAAATTTCCATGAAAACCAGACACAAGACAGAAATCAGGGGCAGGATATTCCAACAGCGCCTCAGATCTGCAGCCTGGTTTCATTAGACTCGCCGGCTTGTTTCTTTTTAGTCCCCGTGTGTGTCGACTGCAGGTGAAACTGAGCTGATGTCGACACTCCGAAACGGCGTCAGTCCCGACTGTCAAGGAGGTAGGACCAGCCCAGAAGGGACGGCAATGCTGCCGCAGAGAGGGAGGTCTGTAAATTCAGGGGCCGTGAGGAAGAGGGAAATGCTTAGCATTGCTTAGATGACTTTATAAGGTGACTCCACTGGGTGTCACTTGTAATGTCGCTGAATCCACCCACACAACAACCATAGCATATAAAAATTGTTCAGCCCAAAGGAAAAAAAAAAACAAAACTCTTCAGTTGTCATTAAAAGTTTAAATACGACAATTTCCAAGAGCACCAGTCCAGCCGTTTCACACCTGCAAACACCCAACCTGAGAAGCTGGTGGGGAATTCACCGGGCCCTGGGGTAGGTGTCTCCGGGGGTCCCTGTCCCCTTTCTTGCTGTGCAGCTGAGGGCTGCAGCCACGAGCCCGCCACCCTGCGTGGAGCAGCCTGTGGCAACCTGTAAGGCCCCAAGCACAGGAGCGACTGGACTTTAACCCTGCCCTACCGGCCACATGGCCAGTCTGAGGTTCTGCTTACCAGGGATGACACGCTTTTTCCAAAGAGATTTTAAGCACATGTGGCTTGCATCAACGCGGTCTCGTATTCGCTCTGTGTTTAGACCACTTGCCTCGCACGTTCTCATATTTACACATGTTCACTGAACGTAACCCCAAGTGAGTTGTTTAAGAAGTCTTAATGTGCTTCAGACTTCTCAAATATAATTGGGACTTCAAATTAAATTTGTACTCCCATGGGAAACGGGGACAGTCAGAGGCAGCTCGCGGCACCCAGTGCGCGTGCAGGAGTCGTGGGTATAGAATTTCAGTTACCTCTGAAGGGCTCACACCTGGTGGCCCATGTCAGACGAACAAGATTAGACAACAAAATCCTACGTTCGAAGGCAGCGAAGACGGCTGTATGCAAAATACAGTCTTGCTTTTTCATTTGTCCTTAGACGACCCTCCGATAAAGTATCCCAACCAACCGGAGATGTGCAATGGCAGACAGGAGAACACAGCCACGTTCCTTGCTTTGAGCTTTTTTTAATTCCTTTTTTTAAAACTTTGAATAAACTATTTCTTCAGCTTTAATGTTTGGTTATCAATAATTATGCCAAATGTAGCATAAAGTGTGATACAGTGAATAGAGTTGAGAGAAGCCACCTATATTTTATTTAGAAGTTTCAGCTTGTTTTATTTTTACAGCGGACACTGCACACTGGGAAAAATTAAACCAGAAGAAGGAGAGTGCAAGTCCCTAACCGTGCACTGGTGATAATGGAAACAAGCATATCTGCAATGAAGACGGACAAGGAGTTTGCTAGAGACCACGTACCAGAGCTAAAAACAAATGTCTTATTCAAGAAAATGTGATTGAGTAAGAATCTGCTAGTGAAGTTCTTTTTTTACTTTGCATAAATATTAACTTAAATCAACTCTAAAACATGAATAGTTAAAAGGGTAAGTTATTCAACAATGTATCACACATAATACACTGATAATAACAAAAGGCATATCAGCGATGTGGATTGACTTCCTAAGACTCTGCCCTGAGCTTCGGAATTATATAAAAACGCAACAGCCCATGTTATATGCAATCTGCCATTATCAATTCATGGGACTATGTCTCTTAAAAGTTAATTCTATAGCAATACATTTAATTGATAGTCTTTCTTTCTCAGGGGTGCTAGCACTTTAAGAACGCTGTTTTTCAAAATGATAAATTATACTATTCTCAGGAAACATGCAAAATAAGAAATTTGTCATCATGCTAGGATTATCTTTAAATAGAGGATACCCAAATAACATTTTTATACTTGAAGTTGTCACAGCATATGATTCCAACAAAAGCAGCACTGTTTGTTACCAAGCATATAAAGTTTTGGTCTGAAAGTAGGTATTTTATTTTGCCCTCTAAAAACATAAAGTGACTCAACAGGAAATGATACATATATTTTCCCTCCAATTTAAAAGCTGCAGCTTTAGTACTGAACATGTCATGCTAGCTTTCAATCTTCTGTTGCTATCATATCTGGTTCCATAACGACATTGGGGGTGATTTTGCCAACGGAGACATAAAGTCACAAAAATTCTACTCCTGTGCCCAAGTTATAATCGACTTCATGGTTGCTCATTATATTAAATCTGAACCCCTAAGCTGGACATTCTAGACCTGCACTGTCCAATATGGTAGCCACTGGCCAACACACAGCTACTGACCACGGGAAACGGATGTGCTGTAAATGCAAACTACACATGTGATTACATTTGAAATAAGACTTTGGACATGCTGTGTTATGTAAATTATATCATTAAAATTAATTTCACCGGTTTGTCTTTTTAAATGTGGCTACCAGAAAATTTAAAACTACCCAAGAGACTCACATTCTATTTCCTTTCCCAGAGATGTTAGGACCCTCTGCCTAACTGCCACCCACCCACTTCTTGTCACTTCCATTAGGGACCCTCTTCTCTGACCAAAGTAACTCTGTCGAGCAGAGTCCCATGGATGGATCCCAGAGTCAGACTGCCTGGTTCTGGTTCTGGCTTTTACTACTGTGTAACCCCAGGCAAGAGACTTAGCAGTCCTGGGCCTCACTTTGCTCTCCTGGAAAATGGGTGCAACCAGAGCACCTCCTGCGAAGAGCCGTGGCAAGGATGATCCCGGCAACACGTCTCCTGTGGCTGGACCATCTGGTGAAGTGAATGTCACCTGCCACCTCCAATATCATACCACTCCCTTCCCATCCGCAATATTGCTTTCTCCCCCACCTTTTAACTTCACACTTGGGCTACTGAAATACGTGTCTAGCCTAGTCCCTCCAAAACCCAGGACCGCTGGGGCAGTTCCCAGCTGTGTGACCCAGCTCCCAGGCAACCCTCCCACACCCCGCCCACCAGCCGTGCCTGGCTCTCCACCCCCTCCCGCGCCGCTGCCCCCACTTCCCCTGCCCGTCCGGATCCAACGCTCGCCATGGCACGGCTCAAACGCCTCAACGGCCTTCGGGAAGCATTTTCTGATCTTCCCACGGCACGGTTTAGACCACTTTCCCACCGTACGGATCCATTTTACTCGCACCCTACCTTGTTCCCAGAAAGGATTTAAAGTAGTCTACAAGGACGCATGCCATATAACAGGGTTGTCTGGAATGCAGAGGTAGATGCAAAATAAACGAAACATATGAAGGTAAAGAGACAGGGTGAGAACATTAACTGCGGCCAACGGCGCAGCGGCCGGCCAGGCAGGCCTGGGGGGTGGGCTTCGCCCTTGCCAGAGCCGGCCACGCACACGCCTGTGTGACGACACGCAGCCCTTGGTGCCCCCTGTCAATTCCCCTTGGCGCCAAGGCTCAGAATGAAGTCCCTCCATGAATCCATAGGAGAGAAGGGCCTGCTGCATCTTACGGATTCTTTCTTACCGTTCAACCCTGCCCAGCAGCGGCCCTACAGCAAACGCTGTGTGTCAGTCACATGGGCTGTCTGTCGCGTACTCAACAGAGCACGTTGGAGCACAAGACACGGAAGCTGTCTAGGTGCCACCCCGTCACCACACAGCCCAGAGCCCCGCTCACTGCCACGCCGGCCTGGTTCAGGCACGGGGCACCGCTGAGGGTGTCACTCTCACTGGTGTGTGCACTCCCCCCCGTTCCAGATTACGTGGCATACGCATCCATCCTCTTGCTAGATTTCACCCCTCCCCGCCGAAGGCACTGCCCAAGGCTTCCCCAGGGTGCCTCGCACCGAGTCGTTCCCCAATACGCCTTGTGCTTCCTAGCCCCTCTTCCTTGCACTTGGCTTTCCTGCGAGCTGGAGCACCCCCTCTGCCACCAGAGTGCCGGAGCTTCACAACATGAGTCAAATACCACCGCCCACCTGCCTCTGCCTACTCGGCAAGACGCCTGAATTCTCAGGCATCCCACTTGTCCTGCGTGAATTCCCACCTGTAGATACTCATCCCGAGGACATTGCACTCGGAGTGTCCTTGCGTGAGGGAGCCCTCTGCAACTAAACTTAGCTACTTGAAATGAAAAGGGATGTAGTTTTGTTTACATGTTGCCCATACAACTAGTGGAAAAGAGAAAAATCCAGGCATACCACTAATTGCCTGAGCCAAACAGGTGGACAGACGGATTCTATGCTGTAAGGTTCTGGCTTCTCCTGTTAAATGTGCAGTTGTTTTTCTCATCTTTAGATAGTCCAGTGCCTTACTGGTCCCTATACAACTCATGTTTCCATCTCTCATTAGGAGCGTGCTCTCAGTTAATAGGTGCCGAATAAATTTTAACTGAGAAATACATTTCCACGTTGCTCAAAATTAATAAAGAAAATTTAACATGATTCGATGCTTAATTTTTGCAAGGAAAAAAATTTATAATATATTGATGCTAAATGCATGTTACAAATCTGCTTTTAATGTACACACAAACGCAACACTTACTGGGGGTTATACGTGCTTACAAAATGACTTTACTCACCTACCCTTTGGTTTTACAATTTGGTTACAGAGTACTTAGAAGGAATTGCTCTTGTGGGACATTCTGTTTAATCACCTATATTTACAAGTCTTAGAAAACTGCACAAATAAATTCAATTTCATCAAGTGATATACTTGTATCTTCAGAACGGATATTATTTGAGCTGTAAAATCCTTGTACTTTGATACCTCCAGCAGCAATCCATACCCTCCTCTGTTTTTATGGCAGGGGTTTTAGGTGAGGTTTCAGAATTTGGGGTAAATACTGATAATATTCTGATCTAACATCCCTTCTCCAGAAAAGACTCTAACTACTCCCTAGATTTGATCTTTATTGTCATTATTCCTATTTTAAAACTCTGCAGTGAAGTCAATTTTACTGCCAGGGTCAAATAGACTAGAAAGTACTTTTCGATACCGAAGAAGCAAATTTTTCCTCCACTTCTGCTTATTCTGACCTCTTGCTGCTGTCTCCCGCACGGCAAAAAGAGCAAGCCTTGCACAAGGCTCGTGCAATCATAGACCCGGATTTGTAAGTCTGGCAGGAGGCTCACATCAGCTTTGTGAGGTTGGATATAATGTTCACGAGAATCCACTCAACGCCTGAAATCTTCTTAGAACGTTCCTCGATTGGCAGTCGGTTTCTTTTCAAAATGTTTTTAACTCATTTCCTAATAAAAGAAATCTCAGCCTTCTGATACATTTAATTAAAAAGTTTTATGTTGGGATTGTAAATGTGAATGGTTTCTGTTTCAAAACATTTCATTTTACTAGCACATACTTCATTTATTATTTATACTGAGCTTAGATCTACGCATGTCCCCTTGCAAAAATTCTAAAATGCACCTCCTCCAGTCCTGGGGTCCAAAGTTTTCCCTTCCTAAGTGGTGCCATGGTCGTCCCTCCTTCTCACAAAGGGTCCTCATAATAGCTCCTTTCAGTAGTTTCGCTGACCCCTGAGACCCTCACTCACGGCAGCATCCAGCAGAATTCCAACATCAGTAAGCACACAGAGGTGGGTTTGGGGAGGAATCCCAGGTTCCTGAAATTCCTTCCTTCCTTGTGCCTGGGCTTCCCAATCCCCCAACACGGCCTCGTTTTAAGAGAGCAGCATTGTGCTAGCTTCCAGCATTTCCTCCGTAGCTGTCCCTTTATAATCAGCTTGATTGCCAGCAAAGTCACCTGTCAGCCTCCCTCCTCAGCCTTCAGCCATGTGTCTGTGACGTACTTGTTTCCATACAAATTAATTGTGAGCAAGGAGTTACACCTGCCTGCAAACAACTAACAAAAACCATTTAATTGGGCAAAATTCTCTTATGGATTATGCAAACTTGGTACAATTTTTTTAAATGCTAAGCAGCACCGTCGCTATAAAGATGAAGCAGTTAAGCACTCATCCTTTTAAGAAGTGCTGTTATAGGGTCGACAACATTACCAACAGACTATATCTCAGCACCCAGTTCTGAAATGAGTTAAGAAGAGCTTGGGCCCCACTAGTCAACAGAAGCACAGCTCCAAGTAAAGGCTGGTACCCAGCTCTGCCCGCCCAAATTATTTAATGAACAGGACGACCTGGGGACAAACCCTAGGTCATACGGCAGGATCTGGCCTGCCTTGGAGAACGGGGTTTCCATTAAATAGTCTTAAGGTCCTGAGATGCCAGGCCTCCCTCCCTCCCTTGCTCTCCACCCCTCCCACCCAGCCCACACATGATGAGAAACTGCTGTCCCTGAAGAGGCCCCGGCAGCAGGCAAGGGCAGGCCTGTAGGGGAGAGGGGGGGAGTCCAAGGGGGTTTCTGCTTCCAGCCAGACGGAGGGGCCTGGGAGGGCAGGGCTGGGCCATGGAGCCTCAGGCTCTGAAGCTGGCAGCAGCCCCTCCAGATGTAAAGCTCCAGTGACAGGACCTGTGAGGGCCACAGCAGGGCTGTCCCATGTCACTGGGCCATCAACTCATCAAGGGCTGCCTGAATTTCAGGAACCAATATCTGCAAACCAAGAAAGGATAGCACTTTCTTACTGCCAATTCCAATCAATGCATTATGGTAAGGTGAGAGATAGTGAACAGATCACAGGGTTGCCAGTGTTGTCCAGAAGAATTCGGAACCTGACATCCACCTTAGTCCAGATGGAAAGATGCACAGCACCATCGGATCCATTTCCAGGATGCAGTGCATGACTGTGCACAGGCTAATATTTCCTCGGGGTGATCATACAAACCTCCCCGTCTGGCATGCAGAAAAAGCATGCACATCAGATTTTTAAAACCTTTAGCCATACTAAGGGTTTGTCCCGGATCAGATCTGATGTCTATTTCTCTAGAATCCTAATTTTAAAAAGTGGTCAATTAATTCAAATGGCCTATTTTACACATTTGAGGGATATTTCCATTTTCACACATAGCCGTTTTGAACAAGGACAAAGTCACATAGCTAAACTTCTTCCTGAATACACACTGAGTCAAGGCAACTGAACCCCTTACTTTCATTGTTAAATGACTGTTTCTCACACACAATCAGAGTCTCCCAGATTATGACATGCTGCTATAAAAATAGAAGAACTTAAAAGTTAGTTTAAATCTAAAACTTAGACCCAGAGCTCCATTTTTAGACACACCCTTTAATTTCTTGGTGTTGTCTACATTTTACTTACACTTAAATTTAGCGAAGTAATTTTAGCTCACCCTCCTTCACCACCTTCACTAGATTTGCAATGTCACAAACACCAGGCATTGAATATGCTCTCTCTTTTCAATACTAAAATGTTTGAAATAAAAGGTAAAGTTAAAAGGGCTACTTTGGAAAAACTGATTCGGACAATTGTCCAGCCATTGGAAACTCTCGTTGTTGTTATTTACAGAATAACTGCCTTGAATCAAAAATGTGAGAAGTCGAATATTGACAACGCATCTCGTACAGCTAATTACCCGACCACTAATAAGGGTGCTCCCAACACCAAAGAGAGTGCTCCCGCAAGGACATCAAGGCAGGGGGACGGCTGGGCAATCCACGTACAACTGTCAAAGTCTCCAAGAAGTTCCAATTCTTGCTGCTGCCACCAAGTATCATAATTATCCGAAGTTGTGCCCGAAATATTTGAATGCCTCTATCATGTCAGCTTATTTTCCTTGCAAATGCTACTCCTAAGTTTTGAAGAGCTTCAAATTCAAGGTGCAGAACATAAACAAAAGCTGTATTGTGAAGGACTATGCTCCCTGCAAAAGCCCAAGTATCCTTCCACATTGGGAAAGAAAAAAGAACCTTCTGGCATTCTCTTTCCCACTGGAAAACCCTGCCTGGGAAGCAAGAGTTGATGAAGCCAGGAGGTGACAGAAAGAGATCTGCATTTGGAGGGACCCCGCTGTTAACTTCAACTGAGAGATGGCTCTCAACATCACAGAGCTGGAATTTTGCTCAGGACTTAAATCTTGTTTTAGTTACCTCGACCAAATTGTGCTTCCCAGCCTCCATAAGTCTCATTAGAAATGAGTAGATGTCTCTGTGTCAACACCTCTGGAATGGAGTTCTATGAAATATCAGGCAACACTGACGTTTATTCAACGCGACAATGTCTCCCCACAATTCCAGCTCGTGTGACTGACGCTGACCTGCTATCGTTTTTCACTGGGGAATAGGAAAAGATTTCAGAAACATTAGCTCCTCTGTTTGGTGAAGAAATAAATCCTCCCTTTTATTTATTTATTTTTTTATACGTAAAGATAACAAGAAAAAAAAAATCAGAGCTAATATTAACTTTAGAAAAAAGTGTTTAAGTATTCTGTTATTTACTTACAGGATGAAATATGTTCGATATATGCATAATATATAAGATTTTAGAATCGTATGTAAGTTAGAAATCATTTTTGACGTCTTTCTGAGATGTTTTACTTCCTACTTACATTTCCGGCATTTCACTGGGATCTTAGTCCTCACCACAAATACAATATCTGATTTTGTAAGATTAAAAATTCAACAAGATTTTTCTTTAACATCAAAACAAAACATGAAAATTATTGGGGGCTGTTTATACACAGGTGTGCATGCAGCCTAATTACACTAGCCAGCCAATAATAAATGCTAATTTTCAAAATTTTAGCTAAAGAATTGAAACGAAATAACCAATAACTCCTTATGAAATAACAGATGAATGTGAAATAATGTATCGCAATTCTACCCTGAATTTTTAAAAATAAAGTAATTTTAAAGTGTCGCAAAAAGAAGAAACTAAAATTTTAAGTACTACTGGAATTACATATTTCTTAACAAGTATCTCAAAAGATAGATTACCCATTTGCTAGTTGGGTGTAAATCTCCAAAAGTCATTGACACAAACCACAGCTAGGGTTACCAAACTGTAAATGGCATTTGTGATGTGAGTAGCACTCCTAAAGCATTTCTTGAGAATTACAAAACTTTACATACTAGCCACAAGTTTGCCTAGCTCGCCCTGTTCCTGCTAGAATTGTAATTTCAGTGGTGTGATTAGCTCATTGACAGGTCTGAAGCACAAGGAACTGATTTAGCTGGTTGGGGTTTTTATACAACTTCTGCGGCCTGATCCTCTATATAGCTCAACACTAAGAGCTCTGGCCTGGCCCAGGCGCCTGAACAAGCTGAAACCGGCAGAGCAAGGGTTAACCCTAGGAATGTGACAGCTCTCCCTTCCGGGGCTCCAAACTCCAGGGAGAGCTTGAAAGATACTCAAAACTAGTCCCCATGGTAAATAAACTCTATGCCCCATGTATATCACCCAGGGAAGAATAAGATGTATTTTTATTCACGCTGAAACTTTTCTGAACTATAGAAACTACAGAAGCTATAAAAACACGTACAGTGTAAAAATCTGTGGCACATATGATTTCGTTCTTTTGAAGGATAAACGAAATTATCTTTAGATCGACGAAGAGTTATTATTTAAGTTTGTATCTGCATGGAAAGTTTTTATCCATTTTATTAAGGCAGTTTAGTCTGCTATTAATAATAGCACTTAAATCTTATACTTAAAAAATAATCATTGCCTCTGCAATGCCTTTTGTGAAACATCTACGCAATATGTAACAGCGATACGTGGGTGATGGATTTCAGAGAGAAACCAGGAGGGCTAGCTGATGAAAACACAGGCTATGTTTTTAACATGCCCGGTTTCCCAATTACGGTGGCACACTGGAAGCATAAAGCTAACAGCTGCAGGCTGAGGGGTGGAAAGGTGAGAAGACAGCGACAGAGGGGGACAGCAGGGGACAGTGGGGGACAGCGGGGACAGAGGAAAGAGATCACTACTGGCGCCGAGCGTGCGGGATCCGTGTTTAGGAGCGCGCGGGAGCGCGCCGTCGGAGGGTCATTCCACGCACGGAAGGACCCAGCGGGTAGCGACATCCAAGCCCCACACCCGGTCCCTACTCTTAGCCAAGCGGAGGCTTTAATTCAAGCCTTGTTTTTATTCCAGACGAAGTTAAATAACCCCTTGCTCGGTGCTCCATGAGGTTTGCTCTCCCGGCCCTAGCCAACTTCGGGGGCCGGCCCCTCTCCATCCATCCGAACCCGACCGCGCGCCTCCCGGGGACCGGGGACTGGCGAGCGGTCCCTCCTGTCGCCGCCGCACGCCCCACCTGTCCCGGCGGCGCCGTCGGAACAGCCGGGCGGAGCGCGCCCCGCGGGCCACCCCGCCGCCAGGGTCCCCGCCGCCAGGGTCCCCGCCGCCGTCGCCAGCGCGGGAGCCGGGCAGGGCGCGCGGGGCGCGGGACTTACCGAGCCGCAAGCTCCGCCGTCGGGGGAGGGCGTGTCCCGCACGTGTGTGTCCGCGCGTGTCCGCGCCCGTGGGTGCCCGCGCGCGGGCCCTGGCCGTGCGCGCCGAGCCGGGTCTCAGCGACTCCCTCGGCGCCGACCGGCTCAGCCCATGGTGTGGGCGCCGGCCACGGGGAGGCTCCGGCTCCCGCCAATCGCCGAGCAGGGCGGCCGCCCCGACGCGCCACTCGCGAGCCCAGCCCGGAGCGCGCGCGGGGGCAGCGCGGGGGCGCGGCGGGAGGGGTGCACGCGCGCGTCCAGGTGCGCGTGGCTGCGGGCGCGCGGGGATCCAGGTGTGCGCGGGGCTGCGGCCGTGCGCGCGGGCGTTCGTGTGCGCGCGTGTCCGTGCGCGCGCCCTCGGGCCCGGGAGCGCGGGCGGCGCGGGCAGGTTTGGACGCTGCGCGCCCCGCTCCGGTTTGGGACGCAGCTGGCGGCTCGGGGAGGAAGAGGAGGAGGCAGAGGAGGAGGAGGAGCAGAGCCCGGGACCACGGAGGACGGAGTCCGGGCCCCAGTAAGAAAGAAACCCAAGACGCGACTCCAGGAGGGGCGAGGAACAAGGAAAGACGGGGAGGGGAGCAGGGAGCCGCAGAGGTGTTCACCTCCAAACTCTCGGGGGCGGCCGTAGCGAGAAATGACATTTTTTTCCAGCCTCAACGGAAACCGTTACAAACGCTAAAAATAATAAAAGTTAAAAGTGGTTGCCGCCCTCGGAGTTTAAAATGACCACGGGCTGCCTTTCGTGCCAAGCAGGATTGGGACCACGTCGCTCTTCGGCCACCGAGGACGAGGACGCGCGGGTGCGGAGGGGCCGCCCGCTGCTCCAGGACGTGGAGCGGCTACCTGCGCGAGCACCTGTGAGGGGCCGGTGCCGTCGGAGGATGCCCAGAGCGCCCCGCTCGTCAGGACGCGGTGACAGCCGCCCCGGGGGACACGGCGCCCGCGAGAAACAGCCCCCGAAAGGTGCAGCGAGAGGCTCGTCTCATCCGCCTCCGGGACGCCGCCCGCGCTGAGCCCTCTCCAGATGTTTTCGTTTATAAGTCAATTCTAGTGTCAAAGTCGCGCTTACCTGAGCGCTGCTTCTCTTCACTCATGTCCCGCGGGCTGTTGCGACAGTCCCGAAGCGACCCCTAGGAACCCGTCCCCAAGCGTTCTCTTGCACACTCTCCCCATTGCGACCAAGCGAAAACTACCCACGTCCCTCCCTCTCCAAACTTTAACAGCCAAGAATTTCAGCAAACAGCCAGAAAGAAAGCTAAGTCCCCCCCACTCCACACACACACACCCCAGGGAAGGGAGGGAATAAGCACTCCTTTAATTTGAAAAATAATAATTAAAACTCCCTCAACTTTTAAGGCCGAGCAACATAATCTATTAATTGGTCGCTATTAACATGCAGTTTTATTGACCATAGCACACAGAAGTCTGATTGTGAAGGAGGAGTGTTTTCAATGAAAGTGGAGTTATTTTAGCTGCAGACGTGTTTACATTTCTGTGGTTTAGTCTATAACTTTCGCTTTTTCTTGCTTCAGAATTCTGCTCCATGAAGCAAAGCCCTTAGCTCCCAGACATTCCAAAAAGTCTGCCAAAATAATAGAAAAAAAAGACAGGGAAGAAAAAACACACAGAGACCCCCAAGTCTGGGTCAGGCTCGGGGTTGTACGTGGGCAGGGTGAATGTACCCCCTCCCCGCACACTTTCCAGTTTAAAAAAAATAGCCTTCAGGGCTCCATTTCCTGTTTGCTGGAGAAAAAATAAAATGGGTCCAAGCAGCTGAGTTTAGAAACCCTTTCCAGTACCTATAGGTTCTGAGAGCATCTTTAACCCTAGAGATGCCAAAATGGGCTCATTCACTAGCCGATGTCCATGAAGATGGACAGCCTTCAGGATACTACAAATGCACTCCTGAAACATTTTTTGAACACCATGGTAGTTCTGAGACAAGCCCGCCACTCCATAGGTGGTCAAGAGAAAATAACAATAAAAATAAATGTTGAACACAGATTAAGTTTCTGACAAGCATGCATCCTTTCTGAGTTTACAGTACAGAGAGCAGAATGCATATTAAAAGGTAAGCACTTACTTAGCAATAGGGTCTTGTCGACTTACACAATCTGTGTCAAATCGTCGTTTGCAAAACCGATTCCATTTCCTTTAGTATTAAATGTGCTCACTAGTGACACGAAAGTCACAATACTGCAGTTGACATGGTCCTAAAACATATTTGACCTGTCTCTGCCCTGAACTATCAAGTGCATATTTTGGTTCCTTTTCTCTCTAATTATTCTCCAAATATTCAAGATAGGCATTATTTCACTGTATTTGGAAGTCTTCCTCTTAGCCACTGAGTTTCAAATCTCACTATAGGGAGCCCTTAACATTTAGGGGAGCATTTTAAAGTCAACGGATTCTGAACCTGTCCGATGAGATCAGTAGCCCCGAGAGCAATGACTCTGCTTGTTAGCACTACTTTACCCTCCCACAGTTTCTCAGTCATCATCACTAGCACTGAAAATTATAAGATAAAACAGTACTGAGAATAATATTTTGAATGCTAATTGAAAAAGGAACATGTGTTGAGAATAAAGAAGTGCACTTTAATAGCAGAAAGAACATGATTTCAATAATTCAAGCTACTACTCTTGAGAAGAGAAATAATGAGCTCAGAAAAACCACAATATTTGAAACAGTGTCATTTGTGACTTCTCCTCTATCCAAAAGATATCAGAGAGAGAGAGAGAGAATTTCTTAAAAGACAAGCAACGTATTCTGAGCCCATTCATAAAACTTGGGGCATTAACTTTGAAGAATCTTAGAACCCGGAATCCCAGAGTTTTGCCTAGGTCTTATTATATCACCCCCTCCAACTGATTGCATCTTATAGTTGTAGGTAGGAAGTTCTTTCTGTTGTCTAGTCTAATCCCTGCCTGCTACCACAGCATTCCCCTCAGTCTGGTCTAGCATCAAAGTCAAATAGGAAGAAAGCAATTTCAGTGAATTAAATCAAGTAAGTTAATTTGAGAGGCCCCTAGAATGCAAGCAAAAGAGACAGCTTCTCTCTCTGTATTGCAGGACAAATGCTATAATTCTAATTAAGTTGAAATGTCATTTAAAAGGAACATTTTCATAAAAACGCCGCTTGGTACATTCCATAAGAATTAGTACTTTTCAGTATTTCATACATGAGATGGTCTTCTTTTATAACATTTTGTGGTCAACCTAATTCTTTTTAAAATCCCTTTTATCCAAAAGATGTTTTGGATTAATTTAAGTATTTGTTACTGGATAATGTCAAGCTCTTTTTCAATGAAATGTCCTGAGTTGGGTTGTCACACCTGTTAAATATAAGTCTCCTTTTCTTTTGATATTCTGAGAAGGGCCTTAAAAGGTTTTCATCCTTCAATATGGAGATTTAATTGCTTTACCTATAATAAAAAATAATCCCTATAAAATTCAGATTGTGGATATTTCAAAGCTGAAAGAACTATTGCATAGGGATGTAAAGGTTGCAGTTCAAAAAGTCTTCCACTTTTAATATAACATGCATGGTGTTATGAGTTATAAAATCCTGGTTATCATTTTGAAAGGTCTGGTTTTTGTTGTCCTTGCACAGAGCGTCTTTGAGCTTGCTTTACGGCTTAGCAGTTCTGCGTGTGCATGTGTTAAATATGGAAAGGGTAGCATAGCCCTCTGCAGTAAATGCTCACAAGGGAGGAAGTCTCAGATTCTGTTTTGAACGAGGTACTGGCGTGAGGTTCCTCACACTGACACGTTCGCGTCTTTGGAAGAACCAGAGCTCAAATCTGGCTCTTAGCCATTCGGAAGGACGGATGTGGTTTGAAGAAGTAGATCACACTCATGCTTTAGCCGTTGCCACTGGCCCCAGCCCTTGCTCACCATCTCCATGCAATCGCTGGGACCCTCTCTTCATCGTGGAAATGGTTCAAGTAGGGCCGAAGCTTAGCAACACTAGAGGCCCCGTCCCGTCCCGTTCCAAGTTCCACTTTCCCTCATGGCAGTCTTTAGAACACACACACAGAACCTAAGACATAGAGGAGATGAGACTAAGCAACAGAACATTACAGGTGGGGGGGTCCTAAAGGAAGCATCCTCTGTCCCTCTCATCCCATTCCCTGATTTCTGTCCTTGACTCTTAGTGAACACGAGAGGACACGTGTACACATTCCCTTAGGGGAGACCTCAACCTACTGCACAAGCGTTATTATTATCTTCCATTATCAGCTGCTCAGAAGTCATTCGTAGGCGTTCTTTCTCCTTCTGGACAAATGAATTGCATGCAACACTCTCACCCTCTGCAGTGCTTTAATAATCTACGTCAGATGCAGTGTAAGCCTTCAGTACACACAGCAGTTCTTAATAACACGTGGTGACCACAAACTACTCTGTAAAATTGCATAATGCATAATTCCTATCAACTTGCATAACACACAGAATAAGTTGATATGAAACACATTGTACATCTGTCAATGAGCTGTGGTGACAAAGGTTATACAAAATGAACCGGGAGACCCTATTTGTATTTTCAGAGTGGAATTACACACAGTACACCAGGTTTGCTCCACCTCTTCTGACAATTATACTTATGCAATTTGGTTTTGAGCTTTATATGCTATGACACTAAATCTATCAATGAACAATGTTGTCATGTATGTTTTCAGAATGTGATTACTCGTGAGTGTGAAAATAGTTGCAATTTTAGAAAATTGAGACAATTTCTCTTGACTTTTGCACAGATAAAGTCACTCGCATAACAGTACATCAAGACAAATAAACTCAATATTTTCATGGCTTTAATGTGTACTCTGGAACAGCAAATTCTAATCTTATGATTATGGGTGACCTGATATAATTTCAGTGGGTGAAAAGTCCTTTGCAGATGCAATGCACCATTTAGGGCAGAGTTGTGTGAGAACAGAGGGCTAGTGCACTTCAGCCAGATGACCTTGGGCGAGTCATGGCCACTTGCTTGAAGCCTCAATCTTCTTATGTGTTATTAACTGGGGCTGTTGAGGTGGATGACCTCAAATATGCTACACGCAAGACCTCCCAGGGAAGAACTTGGGTTGTTCATCTTCATATCTCTGCTCTGTGGCGTAGTGTCTAATTGATTGATTTAGGGAGAGCCTATTAGAAATTAGACTTCTCTTTGACAAACCATTATGGCTTGGGTTTGGGCAACAGTGGTCTGAACCCTCCCTCCACATCCAAACCACTTTGATGGTCGGGCTTCAAAAATAATGCCAGTCTGGGCCACAATGCCAGACGCAGTGAATCAGAATCTCAGGGGACAGGGAAACCACGGCCCTGGTAGATACATTTGAGACTCCCCGGGTGCTGGAAATGGACTTCCAGGGCTGTGGGTCACAGCTGTTGAAAGTATGGCCATTAGATGAATGTAGAAGAAAGTCCAGAATCTCCACTTAGTCAGACATCTCTGGGAAAGCGCATTTTAAAAATGAGCTCCCTACCCCCAAAACAGCTGCCTGGCTGGAGTCCACTCTTTCCATCCTTACTGTCACTCTTCGCTCAGTCACAAAGTCCTGGAACCTTGGAA
Organism: Mirza zaza; assembly: GCA_008750895.1. Classification (NCBI taxonomy): domain Eukaryota; kingdom Metazoa; phylum Chordata; class Mammalia; order Primates; family Cheirogaleidae; genus Mirza; species Mirza zaza. The sequence goes on along the minus strand of VSMD01092221.1, from coordinate 30,058 downwards.
TCCCGTCCTCATTTTGTCCCCTTGTCCTGGAATGCCCTTCGCACCCTCGTGGTGGCGGATATCGTTCATTTGGATCTACCATTTACAAAGCACCTATGGGCATATTTATCCCACGGGAGCCTGGCAGTCACTTTGCGCAGGAGTGACAAGGTGGAGACACTCCAAGTTCACGCAGCTAGCAAGCAAGACTCGACCCAGGTCTTGTTCAAAGCCTCCATCTGAGTATCTCCCCGCCAGCCTCGAACATCATTAATGCCATCCTTTCTACTCTGGGACAACACTCACTTCTCCTAACTTCAGCCTTCCTCACACATTGTAGCGGTGTGACCTTCAGCTTCACTTTATACATAAGCTCCTTGAGGCAACCTTAGCTCTCCTCGACTTTGTTCACAGCAGTTACTCAAAGAGAATTGGATCTTTGAATCTTCCCACTCCATAGCTACATAGTCACCATGGGCCATAGTGACTCTCCACAGCTCCCATGGACACCCACCCTCTTCTGTCTCTTCCCAGGACCCAGCCTCGTTCAAGCTTTTATAACCTCACATCTGACCTTTGGAGCTGCCTCCCCACTGCCCGCCTGGCTGCTGGGGTCTCCCTGCACCGACTCACTTGTGCCCGACAGCAGCACCATCGTGCCACACCTACGCTCAGAAACCTTCAGGAACGCCACCTGCCTGGCGGCTAGGTTGCAGGTGCGTTTGTTAGGTGTCCCAGGGTGAGAATTTGAAAACTACGAACATGCTTCTTCTCTTTTGCCTTGCAGAGGGCAAACCCTTGACCCTGGGACAATCTTTGCTGTCTACCTGTCTGCCTGGTGGGGAAGGGGAGGTTAGGATTTGTTACAGAAGAAATTCAAGGTGTGAAGTAGAATTATGGAGCAGGACAGGAGCTGCATTTCTTTAAAACTCCACTCACTCAGCAGTGCACAGCCTGGAGCATCCCGTCCCGCTCAGGGAGTGCGCCCACAGTGCGGACAGAGAGTCCTGAAGATGTGGCTGAGGAGTTGGGATTCAGGAGGGCGAGAGAATACTATGGGGAAAAGCCTGCTCCTTCTGAGGCCCCTGGCTTGTTGGGAGAGATGAAGGAGGAGTTATAAGAACGTCTCTTCCTCGGCTTCTGCCCACAGATGCAGGCAGGTGAGGCCAGTGCTCAGGGCAGAGGGGGTTCTTACACCCAATCTTGAACAAGGACCCTGGACGCTCTCACACTCCAGAACCTCAGGTGGCAGAGGGGGTCCGAGGGTTCTCTGTGGTGTAGATTCTGGGCGAGGTCCCAGGGGCCTGCTGCAGTGAGGTAAGGTCACAGCCAACCTTGGAAATCAACTTCTGGACCTGCAGGCTGAGACAGGACCTGCGGCTGACCCTGGTGCTGGACAGCCAGCTGGCACTGGGGCAAGACCAAGTGACCAGGACGTGCCAAGGCAGGCTGTGGACGATGAGTCCCACCAACCACAGGCTTCAGCCACCAACGCCAGCAGGGCACGTGGAACAAGAAGGTGGAGGACCTTCCCCAGAAACCCAAAGACGTTGTGTCTGAGGACCTCGTCTCTTCCAGGAGACAGGTGCTCCTCCAAGGGTGGTCCCTGGCTCAGCATCAGTGTGCGAAATTTGTTACCAGTCACAACAAAGTAAGTCCAGAAATGGAGAGTACGTGTGCAAAAATGCCTATAGCAATTTGACAGAGTTATCTTATGGCTGTTCAATTTAATAATAAAAGTGTCAGCTTGGATTTTATATATTTTTCATTTTATTCATACTAATAACTTATTTTTTTTATATTTTACAGAATACCCATTAGCAACATCTTGAAAATTATAAAATTAGTTAACGAACTGGTTTTTCACCATGGAGCATCTGAGACAGGCTGCCATAGGCCACACCAGTTCCACGTGCCTGGACACCAGCTTGGGACAAGAGCCTCTAAGGGAAAGTCCCTGGGCATTTGATCCAAGGAAGACCCAGCCTGCTCACTAGGTCAGATGTGAAGCTCCAACCAGGTCTGGTAATAAAGTTAATATCTTTCTTGCTAACCAGTAAGCGGGGCATAGGAAGAAGCTCAGAGTCATTGAAACGATTGCTCTTTTTCTGCACGTATAAGTTGTGGTGTGCATTCAGATTTGTAGCTCCTACACGTGGATATTTGAGTCTCCCTCGATTTGGGTCCAGGTCCTCTCTCTAATTTAACACCTATGACTTTCTCACGCAAATCCCCACCTGCGCAGGATTCTCTCCGCGCTCCGTTCTGACTGCAGAGCCTACCGTTTGCACGGTTGTGGCATCCAGCACGCATCGGCAGGGCAATCCATCTTCCCAAATTACTGATTTGTTGGCCTTTGGTATCACATCCTAAACCTCAGGTAGCACTACCTGTGACCCAGCTCTCCTCCTGGTACCAACATAGGACCGATATAATTGACTGTCACCTGGATCCCATTGGCCCGGCTCTGAGTTCACCCACAGCTGCACAGAGGCTGGGGACCACCCTCGCATACCAACAGGGTCCCATCTTGAGCACCATGTCTGCGGCTTCTCTGAAGACGGCTGTCCCTGGGGCCATGGAAGCTCGTCAGCTCTGTGCAAGGCGGCCCAGAAGGGCTAAGGATGAGTGGCCCAAAGGCGCAACTCTCAGCTCGTGAGCTACAGTAGTTGGTGTATTGGTGTCTTGGTCACAGGCCCCGCTCAGAGCCCTGCCGGTGCTGTGCAGCAGTAATTAATCCTGCACGTTCTTGTCCCTGGCCGCCCTCCCTCTTGGTTCCTCTGCTCCGCTCTGTCATTTTTGCTTCCTGAGATCGCTTTCCACATAAACTACCCGAACCCAAATCCTTGTCTCAAGTCTGCTTTCAATGGGCACCGAAAAAGTCACCATTGCAATGGGCTGTTTGCTGTCCATGTTTGCCCAGACCCTCACCCTGCCAGAGTCAGAGCCGAACCATCGCGGCCTCCACCTGGAAGGTGCCTGCGGCCCTGGTCCAGGAATGGACCGAGGGCCAAGTGACGTGGCCAGCACGAGGCCTTAGAACCCAGCAAGAGCTAGAACCCACCCCTGCAGAGAACTGGGCCTCGAGACATTTGGAGGCCTCACCCTCTTGCCACCTGACCAATGAAGCAGCTGGTGTCCAAGAAGCTCTGTCACCTGTTGCCTAAAAAGACCCAGTGCCCTTATTTTATCCAAGAGGCCCTCACTGTTTATACCATCGCCACCAAGGCCAACAGGGGACAGCCCCACTCCCTTACACACCATCTGACTTCTTTTTCCTCCTCCCCACTCCTCAATAATCATTTTCAACAGGGAATGCAGACAGAAGATGCAGGAAGGTCACCGTGGAATACAAATGGTGCATCCCCGTGTCACCCATAGCAACCGTAACTCCACTCTGATGGTGTTGGGGAGGGCCAGCCCCACCCAGCACTGGGCACAACTCCCCCAGGGACGTGGACGCTCCAAGTACCAGGAATGCAAGTGCACCTCGGTCTGCCCCCGACAGTCAGGGAGAAAGTGGAAGGAAGCATGCAAGTGGCAGTATTGGGGCTGACATTTCTCACGAAGTGTCTTGCACGGGCTGGGTGCACTCTGTTCCCGTCCTGTTCCACGGCCTTTTCCCCTATGCCACTCAGCATGTGACATTGATTATGTAGGTCTCTGTCTCCTGCCAGCCTGTGTGTTTCTTGACGGCTGGTCATGTCTTATTTATCTTCGTACTCTCAGAGCCTGGCACATGGGAGATATTGAATAAATGTTTTTTAAATTAGATTGAAATGAATTGCGTTGAGTCTACTTTGGCTTGGATTAAAATAAACTGGAGATCAAAACAAAACATAATTCAGTTTGTTTGAGTTCTTTCTCTCTCCACACATATGTACACACATTTTGTATTTATTTGTTTATAAATATATATATATGTACACACACACATTCTCTTCTAAATTGGTCTGAGTCGAGGCAAACCAATTTTGTGTTCATTTCATTAATCAAACGGGTCTAGAGTTCTGTTCATTTATAACCGTATCCAATAAAGGATCCCAAATCTTCATCATGGAAAGACAGCCCCAGAACTCAGGGCCTGGCAGCCCATTTCCAATGAAAAGAACATGTGAGCTTTTTCTCCAAAGTGTTAAATTGTAAGGAGTGGTTTTCCCTGTGTAGATTATTTCTGGGCCCACAATTGAGTGCCAAATTGCTAATGAATAGGTAGACTTAGCTATCCATTTACCCTGGGCAATTAAGATTAAAGTTACATACTTTTTATGATGTCCTCCCCCTAGAATAAGCAGTTGCAGCTACACCTTTCCCCCTGAAATATTCCCTTCACTTCCCACCGCCCCTTCCCCACCCACCCCCCGTGGCTTTCCCTGGGACTGAGCACCTTTTCATGAGCTCCAGCAGGTCCCCGGCAGCCCCCGAGCCCATGCGGGGCACATCATCCCAGACCAGACCACTCCTGTCGAGTTGGCTGTCTGTTTCTATGGGGTCTATCACCAAAGTAGTTACATTCTTTCACTACCAAAGTCATTGGGATTTTCTTTTTTTAACGATCCTTGGACATGATCCCAGCTTAAAAAAGAATGAAACTCAGCAGTCAGCCAAATACAACTTTTGAATAATTTAAATGAGAGCTACTAAGTCTTTTGAAAACAACTTCAACCCTGTGTTCTCCAATGCGAAGAGAAAAGAAAAAAAAATTATGCACCAATGTGCAGAATTTGAGCCTATGCAGATGGCATGTTTTGCACTGTAGACTGCAGTTACTGTTTTGGCAGAAGCGTTCTTACGACCGGCTCTGCGGAGGGTTTCCACGGCCACACGTTTGGCAGATGGGGCATCGGGTTTTGCTTGTGGATAGATCTCTAAGTTATCCTGCAGTTAAATCTATCATCAGATTTCCCTGGGTTTTTGTTTCTTCTCTTTTTAAACAGACACATCAGAGACTGAGCAAGCAGCCAGGTTCCTCAGCCTCTGTTTGGCCAAAATGTAGCCTTCACTTCCCAAAGAATCTGGGAATGTCGTTGGACGTGTAAAGAAAGAATAGAGCATTTAGATATTTCCCAAAGGAAAATAAAGCTTCATCAAACCACTATAGAGCCATCTCCTTTTGCCTGGGACCACGAGCACAGCACTGCATAAAGGACGTCATACCAGACGACTTGCTGTCCCCTGCACTGGTGGCACTCAAGCTGGACTTAAAGGGAAGCCTCGAGAGATTATTCCCGAGCACCCATGACACACAATGGTACAATGAGGGGTGCAGTGCCATGTAACTAAGTGGGAGCTCACTTCCTTGTAAGAAATTTAGGGCACCTACGGAAGAATCTACAAAAAGATTATGTAAGAGAAGGGAAAGCAGATATAGAAGTAGAGCAAAGTGCTATGAAAGAGTTTAGCTGTAGGCAAAATCTTTCCTGACATCGGGGAACCAAGGTGGGCTTCCTGTAAGTGGTTCAAACTGGGGTTTACTGACACTGTGTTCTCTTCATTCTACTGCAAGCGCACCAGGGACCAGCTAGAGAAGCACACATTCCTCTACTCATCCAGCGCTCACCTATGGCCCACCTAGTGTACGCACCATGCCAGGCACTAAGGACCTCTGACCCTCAGGACTCCCTGGTGGTCGGTCGGCTGGAGGAGACAGGTATGCAAGCGCATCCTCCCAGAGCTCTGTGAGAAGTGTAACCAGAGAACTGGTCAATTCGTGAGGCTCACTTCATGCCCAGATGCAATATAGATGGAGCTAAGATTTAGCACATTAAGCAGAACCGTTTAATTTTAAGTAGTCTCGAACTACCTTATGTCTAGGAAGCTATGCAGTATTTAGATGTCCAAGCACAATCCAGGAGGGTCAGATGATGCCCACTGATGCAAACACAAACACACAAAAAAAACCAGGTCACCATGTGATGAGCAGGATTAAATGACACAGATTATCGTCAAGCCCCACCTTCTAGAAATATTATCATCTTCATCACAGAAAATCCAAACATACCAAATGTAAGTCAGAGTAAAAGAACAAAACATATTTGAAACAGTTTATTTAGCTCCTATTGGATTTTTGTCGTGTTTACTGATTCGAGAATCGAGAATTCAGCCATAGCTCTATAATATAAGAACGACTTGGCATATCTTTCATAAAAGGCTAGCAATACCTCCGAAAGATTTCATTCATGTTTTTAGGAATGTAAATTATGTTGTGAGTCCTTCCTGGACTCTCTTGGCCCACAGAAGTCTCTTATTTCCTTGAGATTATTTCAAGGCATCAGAAATCATCTTCTTTCATTGCCTGGCCGACTCTGCCTCAGAAGCCGGCATTTCATTATCTCCTGACATGAATCATCTCTCAGCTAAGAACTTCTTGTCTTCCCACTTAGACTAAGGACTTTTCCAAACTCACAAGTCAGTTTTCCCTCTTCTTTTTTTGTTTCTCAAATTCTCTGGAACAGCATTTTTAACAATTACCGTTGAACCATTCATTTCAGCTCTGTTGTTGCTAAACCACCTTGGATTTAGCAGTTAAGATACAGTCCCTTTTTTAAAAAATTATATAGTGCCAGTGTATAAAGCAGATACTCAAAAAAGTTGTAGATGAGTTAGCCAATTCCGAAGAATTGAGAATTCCACCCAAATTACATAACATTAGGATGAAGGTATGCATTTTTAGTAAAAAGCTTGTAGGATCCCCTAAAGAGCATGTAACGCAAACTACAGCTAGGTTCTCAGGTTTTAAATTTCTGGTCAACTAGCCCACAGGTACCACTTTGTGGGGCATAATTTATTTTTATTTCAGAATATTATGGGGGTACAAAGAACGTGGTTACATATAATGCCTTTGCATCCTCCGAGCCAGGGCTACCAGCGCGCCCTTCCCCCATACAGTGTGCTCCGCAACCATTTAAAACAGAATAGACAGAGGAAATGAAAAAAAAATGCATGGAAGCATTACTTGAATTCTATTATCATTTACTAATCCGAAGCTTATTCTGTATTGCATGTTTATTGCTTTTGCTTTGCTTTGTTTTCATGGAAACTGAAACTCGTTTTCAACTTACTGAGAATATATTGTTTTATTTTTGATATTCCATCAACAGCACTTTCTCATTCACCCTTTTCTGTAAAAATTACTTCTGTAAAAATTACTTCTACATTACTACGTCTATTTGTTAATGTCATATGGAGTCAGCTTGTTAAACAGAAGAAAACAAGCTTCAGCTCCATAGAAACTGCAGGCATTTTGGATGAGATTAAACAAGACGCTTCAGACGAAAACATGAATCCAGCCCGGCCCTCCTTGGTCAAATCACGTGGGCCTTCAGCTGCCTGTTTCATCTTTCTAGAATCTCATCTTACTATGAAAGTTAAATACGTTCACTTGTCATAATGGTTTTTTTTTAAGTCTAAATTAGAGAAACAATGGTGACTTTACTCCCCAACAATGGGAGATATATATACATACATACATATATATATATATATATATTTTTTTTTTTTAATTTAGAAAGGGCATTTGTGCCAGAAGAATCTCTCCACCTTCTTCTATAAAGGTGACTACATTTTAACTTGAATAGTTTAACATACTCAAAAAGACATGCCCCTGCTGGGAGAGTGACATATTTTTTTCACTCCTCAAAAGCCATTTTATAAGGCAACGCACATTTCAACATGAGCATAAATAACAGCCTTGTTTGAGGGCTCCTGAGGCAGCTTTAACTCTCTCCCCGCCTCCTTCCCTCCCCCGCCTCTGCACTGAGCCACACCTCTCTAGAAATACTCGCTTTCTTAATGAAAACCATATTTAAAAAAAAAAAAAAAAAAAAAAGGTTTGCATGACCCGCTGAAATGCCTGGACAATCTTCACTGTCAGCTTCAGACGACACGTGTCTTAGGAAAGTCTGCGGCCCTGCTCGTCTGGCAGAGCGAGCTCTGTCCCACATCTTTATGAGAAAGAGGGACAAAACTTCTGTTTTTGGCATTTTGTGTTGGAGTCTGTTTTAAGCAAGGAGGAAAAAAAAAAATAGCAACGTAGAGTCTAGACAGAGGAGATGGGGGTGAAATCTGGAAGCCATTCACCCCGGCAAGGGCAGCGGCAGCCCGGCGGCAGCGGGATCGCCTTACGCCGCCTAATTACACATGAAAAATGTACACACCGCTGCTCTCCACGGCTTGGAAAAATAGATGCCCGGATGGTGCTTTTGGGCCGCAGCAACTGAACCGGTTGCATGTGCAGGATGTGGGAGACTGTGCTCCACGCGTTTTGCAACGTGCTTTTATGTTTGTTTGTTTGTTTGTTTTTCAGGGAAGTAGGCATTCCTTTCAGCCTCCCCCCTACACACCCACCCACCCGCCAAAATATTTTAGCATATTTTAAATTTGGCAAATGGTCACATTCTGTGAAAAGCATTTGGATGTTAAAGTGGGTTAGGTGTGAGATGAAATCAGATACATTTCTATTGCAAAGACTTCGCCTGATAGTAAGATCAAGACTCTGAGGTCCTCGAACTTATTTTAGGATCTGATTTATGGTCTGAGCTGATCTGTTGCTACAGCGATAACTTCTGAATCATTGGCTTGGCCTGCCCATGCACTCACAGCCCTCTGGTTGGGCACGGTTCTACATTCTATGCAGGATGATGATTTTGTAAGAATCCTTTCATATGGCGTCTTTTTCCAGGAGTTAAAAGCATTTTTCGCAGATATTAGCATTCAGTCGCATAGCATTCCTGGAATGTAAGGAAGGGACGAGTTTGTAGCCAGGAAAGGGCTCTGCAGAGCAGGCGTGTATACAGGCTTTGATGCTGTAGCGTTTCTTCATAGGGAGAAATGAAAGGAGAGAAGAAACTTAGAACCTATCCTTATCTAACATTAGAGAGCAGAGCTGTGTGTGTGTGTGTGTGTGTGTGTGTGTGTGTGTGTGTGTGTGTGTGAAAGAGAGAGAGAGAGAGAGACGGGGTGGAGGGCTCGGGGAAAACCTTGGATAAAGTAACTGTCAAACAGAAGCTGCAAGGAAGGGAGGAAGGATGCCAGAGAGCTATCTGGGCCCCTGGGGAGGGGCCACACATGGAGGATTTGGGAACATTGGAGAACCAGCAAGGCTGGACCTCGTGGGTGGGGAGGTCTGTGGGACCAGGTCCCGTGGGCTGCAGTGAACAGTGGGGTAGGAGCCACAGCTGCAGGCAGAGGCGTGACATGGCCTGGCTCGACTTGTGGGGGGTTCCCCAGTGACTGAGGGGAGCAGAGATTGTGGGGCTCCCAAGGTGAGAAGCTGGGAGAGACTGTTGCAATAGTGCAGCAAGAGATAGGGATGGCCTGGACCAGAAAGAGGAAGAATCTAGAAACCCAGGGCTAATTCAGGGCTGAATCTACCACCCCACCAAGACCCAGGAGTATCGTGGTGGGTAGGCAAAACACCAATGACAAGGACCTCCTTCTAACACTAAATATCCAAGTGTTGCTGAGCATAATCGGGCAACTCACATCCAAAACCACTAAGCAGCCACTAAAAACGATACCACAGAGTGGTAATGGCACTGCTTTATACATTGGTCAAAATATATCAAATTGTGCATGCACCTAATATGTGACCATTTTACTCTATTGAAAGCATGCTTCGTTAACAAATCATAAATTGGTTACTTCACAAACTTAAGTCTGGGGTGAGCTTCGCACGTGCCTCTGAACTTCCCTGGCCCCGTGCTTGTGATTCAAACAATAATGACAATAGCCAACGTTTCCAGCCTGCTTACAACGTGACCAGCATTTCTCCTAGGAATGTTGCATACATTAATAGTTGACAGTCCCAACAATGCTATCAGATAGATACTTCCATTTTGTCGGTGAGGAAAGGAAGACACTGAAAGTTCAGGAGCTTTGGCCAATGTCTGGTACGTGGCAGCCTCATGATCATCTGAGGCCTCTCCTCTTCCCTCCTGGGGTAATTCTAAGAACGAAACTCGAGGCAGATACCAAAGGGCTCCGAGAAGTGCAAAGAGCCTTGTCCAACGTGTGGTCACCACATCTGACCAAGGTGCCTCCCACAGACGTGTGCCCTTGGAGGTTAGGACTCACTGATCCCTTGAAGATGCTAATGATCTTAGCCATTCCCCCATTTCGCTCCAGGAAGCAAATAATTACCTTAATTACCTTTTCCAGAGCCCTGTTTTCCATCCTCGTAATTGTTACTTTTGCTCTTTTCTGAATTCTATCCAATTTTCCTACACTCCTCTAAAAATTTTTGAACACTATTGACCTTCAAAGAAAGTTTGAAATAGTTTACAACAAAAGACACTTTTGATAAGTGTCAATATACAGATCAGGTTATCACCTGCAATATACAGATCAGGTTATCAGAAGATTTTGATACCCGGGAATTACAAAGCCCTGGCTTCAGTCTCAAACTTAGGTCCCAGGTGTTTAAGTCACTAAGGAGGAAATGTTTTTGTTACCAGGCCAGAGGGCCAGTGGTCTGGGGAGATAGGTCTGTGCCATTGATATCGAGGTTGCAACCCAACATGGATAGCGGAGACTGTTGTCCCTTGAAGACTTCAGGAGGTTCCAAGGCCTCCAGCCCCCTACGCTGGCCAAGAGCCCTCTTTCTAAGTGACACCTGGCAGGCTCAGTTCTGGCCAGGCAGCTGCCTTAGGACCGCATAGTGTCATTTTCTAAGTCCAATGCTTCCTCCTACCAGGCACAGGGAGATCCCAAGAGGAATCCTGCCTCTACCATGCAGCTGTGCAACTTTGGACAAATCCCTTAAGCTCCCTGGTCCTTACTCTCCTTATCCGTAAAATGGAGCTAGTAATACCTTCCTCCTAGGGTCTCTGAAAATCATGGTAGGAGGCAAAAAGCCTGGCATGTAGCAACAGTCCTCAACAGCAGCCCTTTTGAGGATGGGGGAAATTTGATGCCCCAAGTGCCATCCTGCTGTGTGCTGTCCAAGGGGCAGAACTAGGGCTCCCACGGTTGTCACGGGTAGACACCGTGAGAGTGAGCCCACATTCCAAGCCTTTCCCACAAGCAGATTTCACATCCAAGACAGAGTGAGAGACGGGCTGGCTCGGGCTACAGAAGAGGAGAAGAAGGGCCACCGTGGAAGCTGTGGTGCTGAAGGCGAACTTGGCTGAGCTGACGTTTCCCCGGGAGGACAGGCCCTTGTGGCGCCTTGAGAAAGAGCCTCCAGGGTAGCAGTTTTTGAGCATTTGCTGATGAGCTCAAGATGGCCAGGGAAAAGCGGGTGGTTTTAGCCAGAAATAGACCCCTGGCCCTCTCTCAGCAAATCTTAACAGTGCTCAAGTCTTAGGAACCAATCCCTTTTTTCCCTGTGCTGTGTTTCACTCTAGTACATCTATGCATGCATTTTTAAAAGAGGGCCGTGAGACAGATGCTAGGCACTAATACGACAATGTATGCACTATTTGCCACAAGAAGACAATTTAAAAATTATGGAGTTGCATGCAAAATATATTACCCATGTTTATATGCAATATGTTTAATGTGTTTAACTATGCACATTTTGTAAATTTATGGAAGAATAAATGATACATCCCAAATGTTGCACCCTGGTTATCCCCCAGGAATGGGATTCAAGATGATACTTTCTTCCGTTCTCAATACACTTTAAATTGCTGATATTTCTTACATGTCTGAATTTTATAATTAAAGAAAGAGTTTTAATGATAGCTGTTGAGGGTTCTGGCCTTCATGTTTAATCACAGAACCACAGGTCGCTGGAGTTGGAAGGGACCAGGGAGAGTATAGCACATGTGCCTTTGTTATTGTTTCCCCTTTCTTTCCCTGCTAAAGGTTGGCTTATAGTGCTGTTCGAGGCCACCTCTCTCTCCACGGGAGCACTGTGCCACCGAGTTCAAACCGACCTCCCCAAGCGGAGACAACTTATCTACCCGGGAGCGAGTGCAGATCAGCAGCACTCTCTGCCCAGGAAAACGCTCAGACGCCAGCCCTGGCGGTGTGAGATGTCACTTCCTGGGGGTCACATACCCACGTGAAGAACCTCTGGCCTGCTGTGCTGGGACACGTGCTGACCAGGGCGCCCTGTCCTTCTGCTTTGCCTACTTACCCGTGGGTCTCATGCTCATTCCTCCCACGATGCTCCTGTCTGTAGGTTCTCGCATTTCCCGCTTCCCCCACTGCCAACCTCTTCCACCCCCATCTCTTCCTTTTCCCTTTTTGTCGTCCTTCCCCAAACTCTTCACTGACCAGAACGTGCAATGAAAACCCTGGGTTTTGTATGTTAAATAAAAAATGACCCTTTTTTTAAAATTTTTTAACTTACAAATTATTTTTCCAAAATATCTTTTAAGTAATTCTTTAAAAAAATGTCCTCACGGCCCTCTATGGATTTTCTGTTGCAACTGTTGTGGTTTGACCGCTCATCTGATTTGGTCCTTTATTTTTCATCCACCTTGTTCCATAATCTTCATTAGGCAATTCTTGAAAATCTATACTTAACATCTTTAAAAAAAATTATTTCCTGTAATCCTAGCACTCTGGTAGGCCGAGGCGAGCGGATTGCTCAAGGTCAGGAGTTCGAAACCAGCCTGAGCAAGAGCCAGACCCCGTCTCTACTATAAATAGAAAGAAATTAATTGGCCAACTAAAATATATATAGAAAAAATTAGCCGGACATGGTGGCGCATGCCTGTAGTCCCAGCTATTCAGGAGGCTGAGGCAGCAGGATTGCTTGAGCCCAGGAGTTTGAGGTTGCTGTGAGCTAGGCTGACGCCACGGCACTCACTCTAGCCTGCGCAACAAAGCGAGATTCTGTCTCCAAAAAAAAAAAATCATTTCTCACTAGAGGCTTAAAGATTCACTAGAACAAGAACATGTGACACCTTTTACTAAGAATAAGAATAAGAAAGAAAAATAAGGAGGAGAACTAGAGGCTCCCAAGAGCCCAGATCAGTCACACGGTAATCCCTGCATCTGCTCTGAAGCCCCGGGTCAAATCCTATTTCCCTATTTCCCAAGCCAGAGTGAGGGAGCCCAGGGCAGGTTCACACTCAGTCTATGGGACCTTTGAACTCTGTTCTATTTCCCAGGTATAAAATTGAGTGAAGGACTCCAAAGACCCTCCAGAACTGGTGCGCATTAATGAGACTATGTTGGAGGAAACACATTCTGTAAAACACCAGCTACAGCTCAAGACAGCCGTAATTATTCTAGTCTATTCTATTACCTAAGGGAAGGAAGCACGGTCTATGACCAGGTAAACAGTTTGCACCACTGGGAAGGGTTACTGACCTTGGACTCAAGCAGATCAAGGCCACCGATGGGCACCCACGCCACCACCAGCAGCCCCATGATACCCCCGAAACAAGAGAGGGAAAGTGTCTCTATTGTAGGTAGAGTCTGTTTTGATCAACAGTGCCTTATAAACGTCAGAGCGAAGAGTTGTGTTCACAGAGTGAACATTAGGTATGATTCCAGAATCCAAAAACATTACTGCCTTGGTGGCAAGCAGAGCTGCATCTTAGTTTGGGTTAGCCACTGGCAAAAATAGGAATCAGGAGATGATGCCGAACTCACGATGGGTGACCTTGAGCCAGGCACTTTGCCCTAGGGATTGGGACTCCGCCCTGCCCAGCGTGGCTGTGAGATGACCCAAATGATCAGGGCCAGTCTAGCAATGACCCACCACACTCCCAAGTATAACTTCTCCAATTACTTCTATTTCTCAGTGGTCAGTAGGTGTAGGAGAGGCTGGCCAAAGGACGTGGATCACTTCCTGTGGTCACTCCTCTGCCCACGCTTGAGCTATTTTTAACAGTCTGCACAAAACTCATAAATCCAAGCCTGGGCGTGGATTCTATTTAACGAGTGCCCGATAAATTAAGTGGGGGTGGAGACAAAAATGGGAAGAATTGAATCAGTGAGAAGGAAATGGTTCCCAAAACTCCCCCAGACAAAGACAATACTTTCTGTAACTTCTTTTGGAAAACTTATCACAAAGAAGAAGACCAACCTTTTTGGAATGTACTTCTATGCTCATTTTCCGCTCCCTGTGGAAGAAACTAATGTCTAACACAAAAGAGCTGCCCCAAATTCACAGCGTCTATAATAAATTACTCAAAATATTTCAGAAACCGGCCAGGGTGACTTGAAAATCTTCCCGTCCTTATCAGTGCTATTTCTTTCACTTCAAATACAGCAGTACCATTTGTACAAAACCTGTGAATAATTAGAGAAGAAATGTGAAATGACTTACTAAGGAATGTTTGGACATCAATCGCAAGTTCACCCCAACATTGAATGAGGAAGGGTGACGGTTAGCTCGGGCAGCCATGACACAGGGCCACAGGCTGGGTGCCTTCAAGCAACAGAGACTGATGTTCTGACAATTCTGGAGGCTGCAAGTCCAAGATCAAGGTGTGGGCAGGTTTGGTTTCTTCTAAGAACTGTGAGTATAGAATCTGCTCCAGGCCTCTCTCCTTGGCTGGAAGACGGCTGTTTTCTTCCCGCATCGCTTCACGTGGATCTACCTCTGTGTCCACATGTCCTCTTCTTATAAGGACACCGGTCATGTTGCACTGCGCCCACCCTAATGCCCTCATGTTAACTCATTCACTTCTTGAGACACCTATTTCCAAATAAGGCCAGATTCTGAGGCACTGGGGCTTCGGACTCCAGCATAGGAATTTGAAGGCAGAGGGTTGGGGGGGACACAGTTTAACCCATGACAGGCAGAAAGAGCTGTTCTTCCTCGGACTGTGACTTCATCCCAGATCAAGCTCTCTTGGTATTAAATATCCACCCAACACCTCTAGGCCGCCTTCCATTTGCACGCCCCATGCGATATAACCCACCCAGAGAGAGAGAGAAACCCGGCGTGAATCCTGAGCAGGCGCTGCTCCCTGGCCCTGCCCGCGTGGGCACCAGTCTTCAGGGACCGTCTAGCCTGGGCGCCCTTCCTGACGTCACCTCGACACTCCTAACGCTCCTAACGCTGGGCTGCAGTGTCGGCCCACAGACCACGCCTGCTCTGAGGGCTGTGTATACGCACAGCGTACAAAACCATGCTGGGGACTGAGACCATCTGCAGCTCTGTCTCCTGTGACAGTCGCGACCAGGGCTCAGCCTCTGTTGTAAAGGGCACTTACCGTGTTTCTCCCCACATAAGACAGGGTCTTATATTTATTTTTCCTCAAGAAGACACCCTAGGGCTTATTTTCAGGGGACGTGTTATTTTCCCCTCAAAGCCTCAGCTTGCAGCACGCACAGGATGGCCGGGACCTGACGGGGGAAGCCGACCTTCTTGGTGGGGCTGCCCGCACCTTTCCTGTCACCTCTGGGATAGTAGCTGTCACGGGGCAGATGAGAAGGGCTGCTCGTCTTCTTTCCCTCTCCGCGACGAAATGCACGGGTTGTGCAGACGCGCTGTGTAGCCACGCCCGTCACTAGGGCTTATTTTCAGGGTAGGGCCTCTATTGCGCAAATGCTTAGAAATCCCGCTAGGCCTTATCTTGTGGGTAGGCCTTATTTTCGGGGACACACGGTAGTAGGTATTCGAGGCTTCGCGGTACATTCAGCCTCTTCAAACCCTCTCAGCTCTGCCGTGCAGCGTGAAAGCAGCCGCCGGCGACACGCGCCTGACTGAGCGTGGCCGCGTGCCAGCAGACTTTATTTATTATGCACACTGCAATGTGACTTTTACGCGTATTTTTTATGTGTCATGAGATATGCTTTATCTGATTCTTTTCCAACCATTCAGAAGTGTAAAACTGCTCTTAGCTCACGAGCCGTGAAAAACCCCAGCTAGTGGGGTTCGGCCGGGTCCTCGGTTCGCAGAGCCCTGTCCCTTTCTGTGCCAATGTGGGCCACAGCCGTCTGACCGCTGTGCCCGTCTCTGCCTTTGAGCCCCTGACTCGTCCCTGCTGGTTCGTGCCACCCAGCTCTCCAACAAACCCCCCGGCCTTGTCTGCTCACGTCCGCAAAAGGCCCCGATGCGAATCCGTCGTTGTGGGAGCCACGGCTGCGGTGCCAGGCGGTGAGGCTCCACCTTTCCAAGTCTTTGCCCTCCCTCAGTGTCTCTTTTAGGATCAGGACTTTTCTTCCCTGCTCTGGCCAGGGGGTGGTGGCGAGAGTCGAAAGGACTGGTGGGAGGCAGGGTCATTTTTCACGTGGAGAGGAGCCGAGAACAGCTCTCCTGTTGAGCAAAAGCACGAACACCGTGACACTTCCTATGGAACATTCTCCGTGCCCTCTCCCCCCTCCCCTCGCTTCCTCTTCAGCCATTTCATGTTCCATGTCTCCCCTCTGGCTTGCTGGCTTAGTGGAGCGCCGGGCAGAACTCAGCCAGCCCTCCCTAATCGCCGAGGAGTGAGTGCTGAAAACCGCCAGGACTTGGACCTCTCAGTACTGCAAAACCATGTCTCGAACATCAGGTTCCCCGAGACTCTGTGCAGAAGGAAAACCCAGGCCTTCCCGTGGGAGGAAACAACTACAAAAACATTTGGGCATGAAATGGTGACACGGATTTGCATGCCAGGAGCTCTGTGACTAGCGATGCTATTTTTAATCCAAATAATTCATCCACAAGTGGGGCGCATGCACCCCTGGTAGGTACATGTCAGGGCATGTTCACCTTTCAGAGGAGGAACAAGATATCATGAAACCCATTTTTCAGAGAATTGTAACTTTCACATGTACCATGATAAGAAATTTTCAAATGGCATTAGAAAAATGGCCTGGCTTGGTGGCTCATGCCTATAATCCCAAGGCTTTGGGAGGCCAAGGCAGGAGACTCTCTTGAGGCCAGGATTTTGAGACCAGCCTGGACAACATAACAAAACCCTATTTCTACAAAAAAAAACACAAAAAACTTCAGCTGGGCGTGGTGATGCACACCTGTAGTTCCAGCTACTCGGGAGGTTGAGGCAGGAGGATCGCTTAGGTCCAGGAGCTCAAGGTTGCAGTGAGCTATGATCACATCACTACACTCCAGCCTGGGTGACAGAGCAAGACCTTGTCTCTAACAGAAGAGGAAGAAGAAGAAGAAGAAGAAGAAGAAGAAGAAGAAGAAGAAGAAGAAGAAGAAGAAGAAGAAGAAGAAGAAGAAGAAGAAGAAGAAGAAGAAGAAGAAGAAGAAGAAGAAGAAGAAGAAGAAGAAGAAGAAGAAGAAGAAGAAGAAGAAGAAGAAGAAGAAGAAGAAGAAGAAGAAGAAGAAGAAGAAGAAGAAGAAGAAGAAGAAGAAGAAGAAGAAGAAGAAGAAGAAGAAGAAGAAGAAGAAGAAGAAGAAGATTGGATGCTAAAATTTCATTGTGCACTCATCTCAAGTCATGGCATTAATTATGTTTTCATCATACTCCTGTGCGGCCCACATTTGAAAAATGCAGACATCTACGCAGGATGTTTTCCCCTATACTGAGTCCTGCGGCGAGGAGGCTGAGCAAAGACGCGCCCCTGAGTTAGGACCCGGCATGCACAAGACCGCCACTCCCTCTCCACCTTGGGTTGTAAAATCTTGGAGGGCAAAGGCCACTGGCTGAAGAACTTGCTCAGTGGTGCCCGGATCAGCCCTTGGTGAGCAGATGGCAGCTCTCCTTGTGCCCGATGAAAGGTTGGTGACTGTCCTGGGCAGCGGTGCTTAGAAGGGAGCAGGCCCTCCCGGCTCCGGGGCCCCTCAGGGCAGCGAGCCCTTGGCAAGCCTCCGTCGCCAGCCGGCAGCCTCACCCCTCTGCTATGCACTCACTCCAGCACCCTGGATGACTTCACAACGGCGTGGCAACTTCCTTCACTAGGTCACAGGTTCAAGAGTAGCCCAGACCCTCTGGCTGTGGCCACGCTATGCTACTTTGTCTTCTTTCTCATCCTGTGCACGTGCCACCCATAGGGGCTGCCTGTCCTCCACCCAGCCCCTTACCCAAGCTGGGAGCTGAGCTGAGCGTGGGGCTAGCTTTGCTGCTCTGACCTTCAGCTGAGCTCCCCACCAAGACAACACAGAGAGCCAGACTGCAGGGACAGGAGCAGATCCAAGGCAGGGAGCTGAATTGACCTTCAGGAATCCAGTGGCACCTGGGTCTTCCAGGCAGTGTGGGTCATTCCCACCACCAGCATCCCCAGCTGAGACGGAGCCTGGCAGGGCAGCATGGGTCACAGAGCTGCTCCACCGCAGGAGACCAAGAGGGACTTCTTCTAAAATATATGCGTGTATCAACTGGCAAAATAAACATGAACTAGCCAGGGTAGAAGACATTTCCATTCCAAGGTCAAAGTCCTCGATCACCTTGGCTCTAGCATGCAGCCCCACCCTTGTCCCTGACTTCCTTAGACTAATGAGAAAGATTAATAATATCCAGTGTCATTAATACCAGATGTTAATTACCCAGGATATGAACTTGGGCTACACAGTTCTTCTGGGAGGCCTCCCCAGGGAACTGAGTGGAATGGTACTGCCCCCATCCGAAGGCCTGAAACAGCACTTTCATTTCCATGAATTACCTCCTGGTTTTCTGCCACAAAACCATCCTGAGTGTCTTGGTCCTAAGTTTGATCTCAGGACGGGACGAGCTTGGTGCTCTAACTCTGGTGTCAGCAGCCTCCCTGCCCAGAGGTCAGCACGGCCGAGGAGAGGGTCTCCATGGTCTGCGGATAGAATGGACTCACCATGGGCAGTCCTCACCATGGGCCCAGCAGCCAACCGACGGGAGCAAGAGAACCGACTCTGGAGCCCACATGCCACCGAGCACCAGGGTGTGTCTTAGTCTGCTGGGGCTGCCCTAGCAAAATGCCACAGACTGGGTGGCTTAAACAACAGCAACTTATTTTCTCACAGCTCTGGAGGTTGGAAGTCCAAGATCAAGGTTCTGGCAGGGTTGGGTTCCTAGTGAGGGCTCAGCCTGGCTTGCAGATGGCGCCTTCTTGCTGTGTTCTCACTTGGCAGAAAGAAAAAGAGAGAGAGAGACTGAATGAGAGAGCTCTGCTGTCTCTTCTTAGAAGGCCTCTAGTCCTGTCCAATCGGGGCCCTACCCCATCCACCCACCTGACTGTAATTACTTACTAGAGGACCTGTCTCCAAATGCAGCCACCCTGGGAGTTAGGGCTTCAGCACGTGAATTCTGGGGGGTATGAACATTCGGTCCACAGCAGGAGTGTGACTATAGCGCTCTCCTGGCCCACTTTCACCGTTCATTCATGCATGCATACGTGCATGCGACTGTTCATTTATTTAACACCTGTTCGCTGGAGTTACTACGCATCAGGTGTGTTCCTGGAGGCTGGGATGACAGTGGTAAGCGAAAAGCTGCCTCTCCCCCCCCACCCCAGAGCTGCCATGCGAGGGGAGGAGTCAAACGAGTAGAATGGAAAGAAATGAGCAAACGTAATGTGGTGCATCCCACGATGGAAATCAGTTGCTTTTCATTTGTGCTCAACTTCATACTGGTTTTTAAATAATCTGGCCTGTGGTTCCTGATAGAAAACCTCCCCCCGTCCCTTCTTTAAACTTTACCAAACAGATGAGTATTTTTCAATTTTCAGAAAAGTGATGTTCTCAAACTTCTTAGACTCCCCACCCATCCCTTTGCTCCAGAATCGAAACAATGCCTCTTGCTGCTGTGTGTTGTTCTTGGCCCGTCCTAACAGCCCTGGGTACCCGAGCTGGATTTGCACAGAAGGGCAAGGATGATTTTTGAAACAAAAGAGAATCAAGATATTTATTCTCTGGATAACTGTGAACAATCACAAAGAAGCCATTGTTTCTTTCTTCTCCAATCCGATTTTAGTATGCAAATCTCTAATTTTTCCTCCCAGAATTCTTGTTTTCCCCTCTGGAAAAATAAAAGAGGCAGAGGAGGAAAAGACACTGGTGGGTACAGTCATTACAAATTTGACATTTCTAAACTGCGCTTGACAGTGGAACTTGAAAATATTTATCTATCAGAAAATAGTCTCAGCCGTGGGCAATTTGGTGAAAAGGTTTAGTTGATGGAAAAACCGTAACTCAGTGTGACTGGCTTTCATGTAAGATGTTCCTGAAGGCCACAGAATCACCAGTGTTTCCAACAACCTGGAAAATTTAGACCAGCTTGGAAAAATAACAGGGGGCTGGGGGAGGTAGCCAAAGCACTGCACAGGATTAGATAAATTTATGTGCTTTAGTGACTCAGATTTTAATATTAAATTATAAACGAAAGCAGTGCTCAGGCTAAGTGTTTAAGCAGGTCTCTCTGCCTATACCCTGTTCTCCTTCCCTCTCCCACAAAAAAAAAAAAAGGACAAGATAATTTCCCAAAATGAGGTGGTCTCTTGCATCTATATGTAGTTGTCTCCCATTTGCATTTCTGGAAAAAAGTCTGTGTTCCTACGGCCCCTTTATACCGTTATGAAGGACACTGCCTTGGGGTGCTGGCCTGCGTCTTGGTATTTTTGTGCGGCGTCCAAGCCCAAGGCAATGGCCTGCTGTGTTTGCAGTGCTCAGAGTACCCGTGGTGTGCCGGCCCTGCGCAGCCTCTCCGAGAGCCCGCACTGCCCATCCGGGGTGCTCCCTCCTGCCAGCCCTTGGCCCGCCCGCCATCTCAGCCTCTGCGCGGGCAACAGGCTGGGCAGTCTGAAGCTCTGAGGCCATGCCTTCTGCCTTTTCCGCTTCTCCCAACTGTCCTGGAACTGCTCTCTGCTTGAACTGTCTCATGGACATGATCGGAATTTCTCCACGCTTTTTTCCTGCTTTTATGCCAAAATTGGAGGAAGCAACCCCCCAAAGAACAAACCAATCGTCTGCAGAACAAAGGAAGAGTAGACCAGGTAGATGTCCCCGCAGTGGTCCTCCCAGCACAACGCTTGGCCCTTCTTGCATCCCCCGAGCTATACAGGGATGGCTCTAGTGGGCCACGGAGGGGTGCTACATGCTATTTGTGCTCATTCCGTGGCAATTGCCTATTTGTGCAGCTGCTCCCTGTTACACTCCTGCCGGGCAAAGGCTGGGTCGTCTTTTTCCCTGTTGTATCCTCCCAGCCCAGCACCGCGTTGCGCATATGGTAAATGTTGGCCAAATATTAGATTATATTTGGATGCATACAACTGCAAGACCCAATGTTTAGGTTAAGCCATAGGAAATGGCTGACATTCGACCATTTTCAACCTGCAAGAATGGCAATCCCATGCTTATTCTATCTAATAAAGAAATTGTCTTAGGAACACTGTCCCCCCAGCACTAAAGAGTGCTAAATGTCACCTCCGAAGGCTGCAAGGGTATGAGACCCCCCAGAAGAGAAGCTTCTGATAACACAGAAGAGGAAAATGATGGACGCAAAAGGAGATTTTGTCCAAAGGGCTGAACAGGCATTTCCAATCAATTAGATGCGAGGATTTTCCCTGGTGGCTCAAATATTGTCCCGCGGCCTTCCAAACCATCTGGAAAATTCTTTCTCCTGGATGAAGTGTGATCATGCCAAATGTGAACTCTGCACCCTCTGACAGTCACAGGGAAGCCTGTCAAACCATGGGGCGCTAGCAAAGAAAAATTTTTAAATCAGAAAATGATTTAATCTCATTTCGTCTGCAGAGAACTAACTCAGTAACGACGGGATTAAAATGCCAAATGTATGGCACTTCGTGGGTTTATAAATACTAATGTTCAGAAAAACTAGATTTTAGAAGGAAAATGAAGCTTGAAATAAGAAATGGGGAAAAAGTGAGATGGTCTAATTTGGGTGGAAGTTGAGAACACGCCACTCTCGTCATGAGCAATTGAGAGTTTGATGGTTAAAAAGAAAAACAACCTGACAGTCTTCTCCTGCCCCATAAGAAGGACTGTCAAAGGCACAAACACTTACTCAAAGCCAGTCCCCGCAGCTGGGACAGAGGAGAAGCTATCCTACAGGGGTGGGGCTGGGACTGTCCAAGCAACAGCCACAGTTCTCATGGTGGTAAGGTCTCAAGTTAATCGAATGAGACAATTTTGGAAAACACAAATAGAAAGCCAACCCCAAAACTGTGACTGCTTTGTTTGATGATGTGCATGCTGGCTGCACGGGTTCCATTTTAGAGAGATGATGCTTCCAAGAGGTGGGAGATGTTCAACAGGGTGTTCTCTGCAACACAGATAGCCAGGGGATATCATCCAAAATTCAACCACAAAAGCCCACGTCAGTCGTTTATCAAGCATCCATCAAAAACTTGGCTCTGGGGCCCAGGGACACACAGAAGAAGGGGCAATATCTCTGGACTCCAGGAGTTTGCCCTCTTGTGCAGGGGCTGAGCTGAGTCTCTGAAGCCAGGTGGAAGGTACCAGTGCAAAGCAAGGACGTGAGGAGACAGGCGTGAGTGACTGCCAGGTGTGAAGAGTGTGTGCAGCAGGCTGGGTCAAGGAAAGGGTGGCGACTGATGAACCCTGGGCAGGTCTGTGAAGACATCCTGCAGGATAAGAAGCTGATCAGTGTTCAAAGGCTATGACCAATATGGAACCATTTCTGAATCACCTCTTATAGAAGCTTTCTCCCATCCAAGGGAAAGGGAGTGGGCTGCTCTATGCTTTGGTCCTAAACCAAACCATAGCAAACTCTGCAACCCAGTTCCTTCAAGAAATAATTCAGTCTCTGTGAGTGTGTGTCTCTGTGTGTGTGTGTCTGTGTGTGTGTGTGTATGTGTGTGTGTGTGTGTCTGTGTCCTCTCCTAAATCAGTGTTTAGGATTTAATTGGGGTTATGAAATTCCATATCCTTTGGGTTAATATGAAGACACTAAAATATACATCTTTGACACACAGACATGACCTTTTTAGAATGTTTTCCTTTTATGGATAAATTTATTTACTTTTATTGGTATGTTTAGAATTCATTCTGATGTTTTATTTCCTTTTATGCTTCCTGGGTTTTTTTTTTTTACCTTTTAATTGAAGCATAACATATGTACAGAAGAATGAGCAAATCAAAAATACACGATTGGAAGACTTTTCATAGAGTTGATCCACCTGAGGAACCCCCATGCAGATCAAGAAATGGAATATCTAATAATCCCCCTTAAGACCCTTCCTGTCACTAACACCCCCCCATTGGTGACCATTGGCCCGACTTCTAGTACCATGAATTCATTTTGTGTATTTTTGAACTTTATATACATGGAATCATATAGTATGTATTTTTTTGTGTCTGGCTTCTTTTGCCTAATATCATGCTTAAGACATTCAACCGTATTGTTGCATGTGGCTATAGTTTATTCATTCTTAGTGCTGAATAGTATTCTATTTGTGTGGATATACTCGAACCAATTTATCCATTCCACTGCTGTTTGACATTTGGATAGTTTCCTATTCGGGACTATTAGAAATAGTGCTACTCTAAACATTCTTGTCTTTTTCTGAACATGTGTATGCATTCATGTTTGGCACACACCTAGAAATGGAACTGCTGGGTTATCACAGGGTTTGTGGATTGTCAGTTTTAGTAGGTTCTGCCAAGTAGCTTCTCAAAGCATTTGCACAAATTTCTGTTTCCTCCAGCGATCAAAAAGTCAATATGATTTAAGTTAACAAAAAACCCTATGCCCCCTCTGACAATAAATATATTTTGAAGAAATCTCTTCTATACCAAGTCAGCATGGCCTGAAAGCTTAAGTACTAAACATTTTTGTTGCTTTCTTAGGACAAAAATATGAGCTACAAAGTTTTTAAAAGGTAGGAGACTAGGAAGAAGTGGGTTCTGATAATGCTAAAGACTCCTTTCCAAGATGAACGAATAGTGCAAAATGAATAAAGGTTTATAAAATGGCACAAAATAACAGTTACCAAGATCATGCCAGAGGGTAGTTGGAACCAAATGTTTCCAGGAAACTATGGTCCTTGTTTTGAAGTCAGCTAGCCAAAATCTGGGTGAAATTGTACATGTCAAAGTCACAAAGTCATTGTTGTCAGGGCCATCTGACAACAATGTTTATCTCATTCTGCAAAGAAGAATTTCCTGGGATACATTCAGAAGAAGACACAGACTGATAAGAGTTTAGAAATTTACGGGATGTATTACTAATAATTTTCCAATTCTTCTCATTTATGCATCATATTCTAGCATCATTAGCTTTAAAAATGTTGAAAGAAATTGAAAGTGAGCATCCCAACTGGCTGGAAACTTAGAAAGGTGAAACCTCTTCTAAGCCGCAGGGAAGTACAATGGAGCCACAGTTTGGGAGGCACACCCTGGTAATGATTTCCCACAGAGTAAAAGGGTGTACAGTGTAGGCACACAAGTCTACACGCGGGGGCAGAAACTAGTTCCAGAAAGAGATACAAATCTGGCCACTTTTATACTCTCCTTAAAATTCCTCAGTTGTTTCTTCCCATTCCCAGCTTTTTCGCACTGCATTCAAAGCTATTTATGAGTTAGCCTTTGCCTCTCTCTGCCTCCATCCCATAATCACTTGCCTTCCAGCCCTTCCCCTTGGCACGCTTCATTCCAGCAACGTCAGACTATCCCTATGTACTCAGAATGCCTCGTCTGCAGATTCCCCTCTACCCTGGCTTTGGTTGCTATTGCTCCACTCCCCCTGTTCCCATCTAGGCCACCAGCGATGTCCCTTTTCCCAATCAAATGTCCTTCCATTTTCAGTCCTGATCTTACCTGGCCCAACTTTACTCTAGAGACGCATGCTCCGCTGTGTTCCGGGCACCTCGCCATCCAGGTTTTCTTCCTCCCTCTCGGGCTTCTCCCCATCGGCTCCCTTTGTGGGTTCTCCTTCCTCTTCCAAACCTGAAAATGGCCAGCCGCCCGCAGTCTCGGCCATCAGGCTCTTCCCTCCTTTATCTGTATTAGCTCCCGATTTGATCCCAGCCAGCTTCACGCTTTAAACACCATAAATGTATATCCCCAACCCTGACTCCTATTCTGAGCTCCCACCGCCGGCTGCATGTTTCTGCCTGGCTGTCTCCCGGGTGCTGTGACAGACCTCTGCCTGCCAGAGCGCCCTCCTGCTGGGGCTGTGGCGGTGGCCGACACCTCACCCAGAAGTGTTGGGGAGAGTCTGCCCTTGGAGGGGTGAGCAGGTGTCCTGCCAGATGCACGACTGATCCAGGGAGAGCCCAGCCGCTGCACACGGAGGGGCACAACTCCACGGTTCGGTGCCTGGTCTCCACGTGTGAGCAGGCTGAGGGAGACTCGGTTGCAACCACATCTTTGCCCATATTAGTCCCCGGCCCTATCCTGCCGTGTCCCTCATCATCGTCCCCTGAGCGTCCACCCTCAGAAAATCCCTTGCACAGGGTCCCCATCCCAGGCTCTGCTTCTGGGAAACCCAGCGTAAGAGCATTTCCCACTGGATCCCCAGAGCAGTGCTCTTGACGGAACCTCCCATAAGTCTGTCCTCTTCGTCCCCATAAACGGCACCACTTGTCCAGTTGCTCGGTGCCCAAACCTAGGAATTGTCCTCAATTCTTCTTTACCTCTCATGCTCCCTATTTAAGGTACAGCTATGCATTGGTTTCCTGTGCTTTATAAAGCACATTATTACTTTTTAAATCGTTGTTAATAAATATGCATCCTTTAAAAATTCAAAGCTAAAGAACATTTGAGAGGAAAAAGACAAAACAGTACATAGTCTATCTAAACAATATCCATTAACAAAAGCCACATGCTTTAAGGAAAAACAGAGTGACGAAGGGCAACGGGTAAGAATGAAAAAGAGGACACTCGAAATAGTATTAAGCTCAACATGTCTTGCTAATACTCATCGTCCATCTGAAAAGGGGGTGGGAAGTGGAAGAAGTGGTTTTCTTGTGTCGTTCTCTTTTCTCCACTAGGGAGAACATCGACTACACCCTATGAAAAGGTTCTCAGTCGTGAATCCCCCCTCAAAAAATCTGGGTGAGGTGTTTCTGCAGCAAACAACCATGTCCCGATGTCAGATACTGCCGTGTCTCTGCCTCCTCCTAGATCCAACTCAAAAGTCACCTCCTCTAGAAAGCCTTCCCAGCTTTCCAAAGAGCCCATCCTGCTGCCTCTGGGTTTCCATTTGATTTTGCCCCGTTCATCTTCTTTACCATAACAACAAGCTCAGGTCGTGTGCACAGATGGTATCAAATAAGTGTTGGGTGAATGAAAGTATCAATGACCTAGAAAAGTCACTGTGGAGGGGGCTGCACAACTTTGAACATTTCCTGACTTCCTTTGGAGAAGGTGAGCGAATGGCTCAAGGTCAGGAGTTCGAAACCATCCTGAGCAAGAGCGAGCCCCATCTCTACTATAAATAGGAAGAAATTAATTGGCCAACTAATATATATAGAAAAAATTCGCCAGGCATGGTGGCACATGCCTGTAGTCCCAGCTACTCGGGAGGCTGAGGCAGAAGGATTGCTTGAGCCCAGGAGTTTGAGGTTGCTGTGAGCGAGGCTGACGCCACGGCACTCACTCTAGCCTGGGCAATAAAGTGAGACTCTGTCTCAAAAAATAAAAAAATAAATAAAAAATAAAAAAATAAAATCGGCAGTTTAGAGTTTCTTCAAACTACATCCTCACCAAAGGGCACGAAAGGATGCATCTTTCTGTCCTCAGCATGGTTTTTAACATAGCCACGGCCATGTGAGTCGTATTTAACTCACGAGAGTTTTGAGCCCAGGGCCTTGTGAAGCGCAGGTGACTCACACGTCTCTACCTTGGGAGCCACGAGAACTATTTTTTCAAGTTGCATATAACTCATGCACAGAAAACAATAAAAAACAATTTTTTCATTAAAATTAGAAAAGCTTGTTTTGTTTTCAAAGTTTTTATTCTATTGTCATAATAAAACACTGTGGCCCCAAGGAAACATTTTTTTTTCAATGAGTTATTTATAAAAACCATATCTAATTCAACACTCTGCTGACAAAAGAACACCTAAGTTAAAACAAACAAAAAAAAGTTTTGACATCTCCTGATCGATAGCAGTGTGTTATTTCCTGCTTCTGTTTGGAGCGCCCAGTGTCTGTCGCAGGTGTCTCTCGGGAGTCAGTGAGTGACCTGATCTACTCAAAGACGTCCCTGCACTGGCACTCAGCGGCGGCTCACGTACAAAGTTTGCTCCTCGGTGTGAACAGGCTCCACCGGTCCACTCGCCAGGTTTCCGTGCCTAGACACAAAGGAAAATAAATAAAGGATTCTCTCTACAGTTCTGGAAATAAATTCTGGGTGTGCAAAGGATTTGGCTAAGTTAGGCAATAAGCATTTGGAAAGCCAAGTTTTGAGAAAGACAGACAGACTGCATTTCCACACACTCCCCATAACTTCAAACCAGAGAGTACAGCGAACAATACGAATTAGACAAAGCATTGTAGTTTTGTGAAAGTTCAAAGAAATGCACTCACAAAGTTGTTGTCCTTTCCAGTGTGTGCGTCTGTGTGTGTGTTGTAAAGCAGACCTTCAGAGACGCCGGGTCTCTTGGCAAATGCAATTACACCAGCTTGGAGACCCCACGGAGGGTCACGGCCGTGCATCTCAGAGCCCTGCCGCCTTGTCAAACGCCAGCAAGCATCCTTGCAACGCTTGGCTTTTAGCTTTAACTACAGTGCACCTCCGGCAAGCCACTCGGTTGCAAGAATGGCTGAACGATGACAGAGGAGGTTCATGTTCACCAGTAACCACGGATAGAGAGAGCTCTTTCCCCTCCGCCCTCACCGAAATAGCGGGAGCACAGCTGTTCCCGCTCCCCCAGGGCTGCCCCCCACCCCCGGCTTGTCCGTATGGAAATGGCAGCGGGAGAGCTCTGTCCGCCTCTGTCGGATGCTGTCACTACATGTCCACAACCTCCTTGAAGAGCTCTGGCTTCGCTGGTGCCTGTGGAACTCCATCTACTCTGACCCCAGCGGTGGCCCTGGGGTCCTTGTGCCCACCCAAGCCCTCAAAGATTCAGAGAAACTGTCCTTGCACCAAGGACTGTGCTAGGTGTGAGAAACGGTGCTAAAAACTAGGGGGAAGGAAACGTTCCTCTCTGCCCCCATGAGATTCCGTGCCGTCTGTCTCTGTCTCCACGGCCTTGAACCTGAGGAGCAGCAGGATCCGTCGCCCTGGACTTTCTCAGGTGACCACAGCTGCACCGGCTGCCCCCGAGACCCCACCCTGCCCTGACACCAGCATCTCCCACCACGACCCCAGCCCACTCCTCCCTGCTGGCATTAGTGAGGGTCCACGGGAAAAGCCTGCTCTCTCTTCCCGAAGGAAAAGCAAACACCATGCCGCCTGTCCTCAAAGAAATAAACATCAAGCAGTGAAGTATAATTCAAATTGACAAAGAATAAAAAGAAAAAAACAAATCCTTGCCAAACTTAATATTGGTAAAGCTTGGGGAAGTCCATACTCACAACTTGGGAAATATAAATTCATTTAACCTTTCTGTAGAGAGGTCCACATATGGCTGCCCTGTGGTCTGTGGTCTATGATTTGATTCCACACATCCAGAGTTTTTAAAAAAATTTAACAGCTCCTTAATTTCATTTCAACACATTCCTTATAAGAGAATAACAAAAGATTTATTCAAAGGTGTGTTCAGTAGCGTGTTTGTCTCGACCTTGTTCATAACACTGAAAACTTAGAAACAAACTAATTTTCCAGCAATAGGAATTTGCTAAATGAGATTCATGTATATGATGGGATATCATGTAGCCATTAAAAATGATGAATAAAAATTTATCTTTGCAAATTGTAAAGAAAAAATTAAAGCAATTAATTATCCAACAAAATATGTACCAGTTTGGTAAAAATCAAAGCACATCTGTTCACTGAAAAAAAAGAACCTGAAGCATAAAAGTTAAACTTTAACCATGCTACCTATGTCTGCAAACATCATAGAAAGTTTTGTTCTTTATATTTTATATGTTCCTTGCTTTAAAAAATCAATAAAGCTTTTTTGGGCCAGGCATCAAGTGAAATATGGAATGCCATCCCCCAGGGCTAATGACAAGCTTTCTCCCAATTTGCTGTGTCCGTCACCACTTCTGGCTGGAGATGCCATTCCAGTGACACCCACTCTATCAAGACATGGAGGAAGAGGAGAATAATCAGGTAAAACGGTAGGAAAGTGATAACATTTTGAGAGTGAATCATGTAGTCTGACACCAAATTCATCCTTGTTAAGTAGCTCAGTTCTGCCTCTCCCTCACATTCTCATTCCAACACATTAATTCATTCTTTTATTCATCAACACTTTTCAGTCTCCTGTGTGCTGGGCACTGCTGTAGATGGACAGACAAAATTCCTGCATGGGCTGGAATCCTGGTGAGGTCAGTCATGTGGAGGGAGAGAGGACAGTAAACAGGCAAGCTGTGCCTTAGGGAGGTAATTGCAGGGCACTGTAAGTGCCAGGAAAGATGACAGCCAGGTGATGTGACAGAGGGAGGGAGTGGCCACTGGGCTGGTGGTGGCAGCACAGAGGAGTAGGGGGAGGTGCCCCCTGCAAAGGAAGTGGCAGGTGCAAAGGTCCTGGGGTAGAAAAATGACTGGGCAAGTGTGAGGACGAGTGCAGTCTAGTGGGTCAGGGTGAGGGCGGGCTGAGGGGTGACCACAGCCAGGCTGGCCGGGCCACCTTAGCTCTGAGAGGCAGACGACACATCGGAGTGGAGATGCCCGTGAGGAAGAAGATTCCCCGTGTCTGGAGCTCAGGGACAGGCTGGGGCTGCGAATGTAGATTTGTGGGAAGGCTGGCACTGGGGTGGGTTTTTAGGGTGACCAGCTGGTCCCAGTTTGCCTGGGACTTTCCTGGTGTCAGTACACAAACCCCAACATCCCAGGGAACCCCTCAGTCCAGGATAACCGAGATGAGAAAGGAAGACGTGACCTGGGAGAAGAGTGATATTGGGGAAGAAAAGCGGCTCAGGACGTGGTCTCTGGTGCCCCTGTCTAGAGTCGGAGAGAGGAGGGAGCAGCCCTGCGGGCAAGCAGCGTGTCTCCCAGAGTCAGACGGACTCCACGAAGGGAGCTGGCGGGCAGGACGCAGCCCTGGGGGTGGGAGCACGAGGAGTTGGGGTGCAGAGCAGAGCCCCCGGAACTCATCTAGTAGGGATCCTGGCAGAGGCGCTTAGTCTGAGAGCTGGACGGTGAGAAGGCGTCCCCTGGGGGAGCAGTGAGGGGTGCAGAGGAGGGGTGGGGAGGAGGGGTGGGGAGGAGGGG
>VSMD01092218.1:0-84235 GCA_008750895.1 Mirza zaza | reverse complement strand
TTTTTTTTGAGACAGAGTCTCGCTTTGTTGCCCAGGTTAGAGTGAGTGCCGTGGCGTCAGCCTAGCTCACAGCAACCTCAAACTCCTGGGCTCAAGCGATCCTCCTGCCTCAGCCTCCCGAGTAGCTGGGACTACAGGCATGCGCCACCATGCCCAGCTAATTTTTTTATATATATATATTAGTTGGCCAATTAATTTCTTTCTATTTTTTTATAGTAGAGACGGGGTCTCGCTCAGGCTGGTTTTGAACTCCTGACCTTGAGCAATCCGCCCGCCTCGGCCTCCCAGAGTGCTAGGATTACAGGCGTGAGCCACCGAGCCCGGCCTCATTTATCTGCTTTTTTGCACACTTGAACATTTTGTGTGCCTAGTATAAAAAATATTTTTAGAGACTGAATTATAGAGAATGTTGATAAAAATGTTTTTACTCTATCATAAGAGTTTAACATTGTGGTCAGAAAGTTAATCTGAAAATTCCAAGTTTATAAAATATACATATATGCAAATAAGTAGATAAGAATAGTTTTAAAAAATATTTCATCTGACACACAGGAGCTAAGTGAACTGTGAAATGTAAAAGTCTGTAAAACATGAAACTGAGAAGCAAATTCAAACATGCCCAGGGCAACAAATAAAATTTTTATGTTTTATTTTTTTTTTTGGTTTTTGTATTGGTTTGTTTTTGTTTCTAGCTGACTAATGTGTGTCTTCAGTGATGGATGATATATCAAAATAATCTTTACTAAACTCAATATTCTGAATCTTGCATAAATTAGATGTGGAAACTTATGAAAATTTTATGATGTCCTAATGGTCTGCTTCTCTTTGGCTGTTTTCTTTGCATTTATTGTCTAGCAATGCTCAAATGCCTTTTGCCCATTAGATATGAAATTTCTAAGGGTGGGTACCGTGTCTTAAGTCATCTTTTCATTTCTAGGTTCAAGCCCACGGTTTAGGTCAAAATAAATACTCAGCAAATTATAGAACAACTAAGTGACTTGGAAAGAAAATCACATGATAACTTGAATGTTCATAAATCTTTAAGAAAAATGGCATAATTTCAGATATTTTCCTAAGAAACCTTTTCACTCACTCGGCCATTCTTGCCCTCACACTATTGGAATGGAAGTGAAAAGGGGGAGGACATATATACATTTTGGCTTTTAGTAAATTAAAGAAATTAAAAAAAAATAAGAATATCTTTATAAAATAGAGGTGGCATACTTGAAATGGATCTTGAAAAATAAATAGGATTTTGACAGCAGAGGTTCAAGTGCTTAGATTGGAAGGAAAAACACAAAGACTTAATAGCATAAGATTCAATGTATGAGTCAATGACAATAGATTGATTTAACTGGAGACGAGGGCAGGTATATGGGAAGACTTGCTCAAATTTAAGCCACAGCCTTGAAAGCCGGGTAGATGAGTTCACCTTAATTTGGTAAAGATAAAAATTCATGAAGTATTTTTGTTTTGTTTTGTTTTTAGAGACAGAATCCTGCTCTGTTACCCAGGATGGAATGCAGTGGAGCAATCATAGTGCACTGCAGCCTTGGACTCCTGAGCTGGAGAGCCTTCCAGCTCAGCCTCCCAAGTAGCTGGGACTATGCACAGGTAGGCGCACACTACCACATCCAGCTGATTTTTAAATTTTCTCTAGAGACAGGGTTTTGCTGTGTTGCCAAGGCTCTTCTTAATAAGTTTTTAAAAGTCATCTTGTTATATATACTATTTTTCTTTTTATTTGATTGGATTGAATAGTCAGCCTGTATTTAAATATTATTCTGAACACAAGTAATCATTTCCTCATTCGCTATTAACTGAGCAGTAAATGATCCTAATTATTCAGTATAGGCAGACTCTCCTGCCTTTAGACTTTTCTTTTGTTTAAAAAACAATGCTTTTTGATATGTATTTAAAGGAGAAATCATTACATGTACTCTCATTGCCCTGTGATTCAACTATTTGCATCTTCTCTCTGGGCGTGAACAAACGTGCTTTTGTTTTATCGCCTGACGTCTTCAAAGTCAAAGTCATTTTACATTTAAACATTCACATTTAAAAAAATATAGATAATAAATTAAATAGCTTTCCTCACATCTTTATGAATCTCACTTCTAAATATTAAATTCATTTTTATTCAGTTATGGAGATTTGGGGACCTAGTATAGTGAGATGGATTGGTTCCAATAGGTTTATAGACTCTTAGAATAACTTTTGGTATGCTATGTTTAATTTTATAGGCTTAGGGAGGCCAAGATCCATCTCCCTTAGGATATGAAATAGTCTGTTGGGTTGCATTTTTTAAAATCCCTTTCTTATGTCTTCAAGACCACTGTATGAGGAATACAACTGTTGGGTCATTTCCAAACCAGTCTAAAGTGGAATTAAACTGAAGCTTGTTTCTCAAACCAAGGTGAGCTAGAATAAGGTCATCCTTGAAACATAGGAGGCAGCACCATTACTCAGCATTATTTTACAGACCAATATTTTGAACGTTGTTAGAGAATTAAAGTGAAAGAAAAAAAGTAGTTTTGCAGTCTAATAATCATATTGCTCTCATCACTTGTGTTTGTGCCAGAAATTCAAGGTCTTACAGAACGAACAACATGCAAACAACCTAAGAAAATTGTATAAAATCATAACGGCAAGTTTATTTCAAATTTACCCTCTTGGAATTTTAACCATCTCACTTTTTCCCCCCACTCTTCCCTGGTCTGCACATTTCCTGTACTTGGCTACTTGATGCTGATCCTCTGGCCAGGTCTACTGCTGACCCAGACGGTGCAAGCTCTTGTCTCTGCACTTTGCACTCTGCTGACACTTCAGCTTTCCTCTGCTCTGCAGCCGGCATTTACTAGGCACAAAGAAAGTGACTCTCCTTAAATATGACAGGCAGAAAAGCTGCCACTTACACTGAGTGCACTTTGGGTCCTTAGAGGAAAGTAAGAGGAATTCAAGTGAGGGGAAATCCTTCATGCAGCTTTGCTGCTAACTTAGATGACTGTTTACCCTTTATCTTCACAGCTGTTGCTTTTTTTCAAGTAAATAGGTTTAAGAAAAATAGTAAACTAGATCCTGAAGGTTAACATACATTTCCTCACCATATTCTCTGCTTTCTTTTTCCTTGTATATTAAGTTTAAAACAAATTTACCATGAAAATAAAGTGGGACCTCTGACAATACTCTGAAGTTTGAATTTTTTATTATTGTTATATTTTCTTCTTCATTAGGTCTGGCTCCTGTATAACCATGCCTGCAGGGAAGGAGATACTGCCCAAGCAGGCACTGTTATTATTTGGGGTTATAATACATCCATTTTATAGGTTATTTTGCATTTCTTTCCTGGAGATAGTAGCCATATAATTCTGAAATATTCTTTTGTAGAAGCTTCTATTATTATACATGGAGAAAAAATTTCTACTTTTACTGGTCACTCTTTTATATATGTGGTTACATGTATTCAGCAACTGTTTATTGGAAGGTTGGCTTAGTTTACTGATATTTTTTCTTAATGATTGAGATGAGAATAAAGGTAAGCATTAAATATGGGAAGAAAGTTCTTTTGGAATTACTTGTAGGACTGTGAGATTTTGTTGCATTGCTGTCTTACATGTCCTTACATGCTACTACATAGGAGAAAGTACAACAGAGTCAAAGATGCAAAAGTCTTCACTTGATTTATGCTCCCAGTTCTCCCACTACCATTCCCATGGATAAGACATTTCCCTTCTTCATGCTTTAGATTCTTTATCTATCAAATTAACAAAGGGATTGGCTATCTCCAAGACCTCTCCTGGATT
Organism: Mirza zaza; assembly: GCA_008750895.1. Classification (NCBI taxonomy): domain Eukaryota; kingdom Metazoa; phylum Chordata; class Mammalia; order Primates; family Cheirogaleidae; genus Mirza; species Mirza zaza. The sequence goes on along the minus strand of VSMD01092218.1, from coordinate 80,432 downwards.
ATTTTTTTCCTCTATTATCAATCATTTAAATTGTAACACATCCTTGCTCAGGAAAATGAATGGATGTGATGGCATTCAGGACCCACTATGCCAAAATATGGACACCTTGACATATTGAGTATTTGAAGCTGAAGGAATTTGAGAAAATAGCAGAAGCAGGAAGATCTCTCTGACATTCTTCCACAAGTCTCTTCTGAAGCAGGCCAAAAAGAATGACCTTCCTCCAAAGTATATCATGAGGTGCTCATTACTCAGGGGTCCTCCCTATATTCAGATGAAGAAATGAAGATGCAGAGACACAGAAAAAACTTAACAAAGAGGCCTTGTTAAGTTCTCCTTTAGGTTATTTCCTTTAGATCATATCCTTTTAGTCCTCCAGTCATACTTCTGCATGACAATCCATTAAAATCCACAGGTTTTTCTGCTGCTTTGGGTCTTGATTTCTGAAGGCTCTCATATCTCAGCCACAAACCTCATAATGGGCAAAGAAAACATATTACTGTCTCCCCTCCAGATGATTAAAAGATAAAGGTTAAAGGACTTGAGCTATGATTTTTACATGTCTTCAAAAAACAGAATGCTGCTTGAAAAATGAGATGAAAATGACATAAATTTATGAACTTTGGTTCTTGACATCAGTAGTATTTTACACAAGATGGTTAGATGGTTGAATTGAGTTGCCACAGTCAAAGGGGTCAAATCACACTTCATATATAATTTTGGCAGTGAGAGTAAAATGTAGTGTGCTAAGTGAAAAGAAAGTGAATACTTTGTAAAATAAACATTTGGAGGACATACCATCCTCGGGGAGGATAGACAGTCATAATGGTTACTTCTATGTGTAAACTTGACTGGTCTTTGGGGTGCCCAGACAAACATTATCTTGGATGTGTCTGTGATAATTGTTTTTGGATGACATTAACATTTAAATTGGTAGACTGAATAAAGCAGATGGTTCTCCATAATGTACATAGTCCTCGTCCAGTCAGTCGAGGTCTTCACTTGAACAAAAATGCTGAACATCCCCTGAGGAAAAGAGAATTCTTCCTGCCTAATGGCTCTCAAACTGGGACATCAGCTTTTTCCTGCCTTTGGGCTGGAACTACACCATCAGCCCTCCTGGATCTCTGGCTTGCTGACTTACTCTGCAGATCGTGGGACTTGATAGACTCCATAATTGCATGAGGCAATCCTTTGTAATAAATCTCTTTATATGTGTGTGTGTCTGGTGGGGAGGTATAGATATGTATGTGTCAGTGTGTGTGTATATATATATATATATATATATATATATATACACACACACACTTTTTTTCTGTTTGTTTTATTTCTCTGGAGAAATAATACAATGGTTAATGATGATATACAAAAATATAACAAAGAAGATATTCATATATTTAAAATTTTTTCTAGGATTTATATATTGATGTTATGCACAAAAAGAACAGAGTTTGTGCAATTGACTGTAGTTTTCCTTTGATTCCTTATGAGAAACTTTCAGACTTGTTTTATTTCTTCATGACCCAGGAGAGAATATCTCAGAAAGACATCAAATCATCCCCTCACACAAGCAATGTTGAGCCATTGTTGTGGTCACTATTCAATTTAGCTATTGTGTCATGACAAAAAGACAATGTAAATTGATTACATGATTATCCCCCATTGTGTCTTCAAGCTGAATGGCTAATTTGGTATGACTCGTCAGTTTGTCTTCAGCTTTTAATGCGTTACATGGCCTTACTGGGAAACACAATTGCACATGTGAATGAGAGTGAGTCAGAGGATGTGAGTGGGAATATGTTTATCACTACCCTTTAAGGAATCCTGGAAGGTGTTTTAAATACATTAACTGTTCTTGGTCTTTTTTTCTCCTGAAAGGTATACAGAAATCAAGGTTGGGAGATTAGGGAATGAGGAAGGAGTAGTAAAGGGAAAAGATATTTTACAATATTTGCTATACAAAATTGGGAGTAAATCTTCAATTATTGACTAAGAAGTAATAACCGACTTGTCTCCATTGCTTCTATGCTGGATGCTAATAGGGTTACAGGGTGAAAGGAAATATTCTGCAGTATACTAATTCACTATATTGAAAGCAAAGTTGTTTTAGAATTGCTATTGATAACTCCCCTATAGTTTTGAAGAAGAAAAAGCCACGTTTCCTCATGTTAAATTGGTGCCTTTAGACTGGAGCCTAAGCATCAAATCAGACCAACTGGTGGTTGTGTGTTTAATGTCAAGAATGAAATGGTAAATTTTGTAATGTTCTGCTGTCACAAAATTGACACAGAACAGTAGGAAATGAGATCCTGGCTTAAAACACAGTCCAGAAATAATTAGTCTGGAATATTGATCCTTTGGAAAGAAATCCTGAACTACTGCTATATTAAGATAAGAAAAATGAAGTTAAGAAACATATATTTATTAAAATTTCAGAACCATGATGCAACAAGGAGTAAGGCAAATACAGCAAAAGTGAAGGCAGCAGGATAAGGAAGGACAGTGAAAAGTCACCAGTCCCCAGCACAAAGGATTGCCCCCTGGTCTAAAGCAGTAATATCTAAACTACTACCTGGCAGAGAGAGAGAGAGAGTGATAAGAAAAGTCCCCTAGGAATCCCAGTCTAAAAGAGTCAAACTTCTTCTGATAGAAAGAAAGAAAGAAAGAAAGAAAGAAAGAAAGAAAGAAAGAAAGAAAGAAAGAGAAGGAAGGAAGGAAGGAAGGAAGGAAGGAAGGAAGGAAGGAAGGAAGGAAGGAAGGAAGGAAGGAAGGAAGGAAGGAAGGAAGGAAGGAAGGAAGGGAAAGAATGTTTTTGTACACTGCAAGGACTGTCAAACAAGACAAGAGGTATATGCGAAGCTTTCAGGAAAATGTGATCCTGGCTGCCATGACATCCTTGGGCAGCTGGTGCACTTTGGAAACATGTGACACTGTCATTGGAAATTCAATAAGTGGTTCAGAAGTATTTCCTGGAAAATGTGGATGCACACAATTAAGTAGACAGGAGCAAATTAAGCCCGAGAGTAATGCACAAACTGGAGCTAATGACCATTTAGGTTAAAACATTGGATCTGCTGGCCATTGTTAGATCCATCATGTGGTATAGCTCACCAGCCATGGCAGACTTTGGCACAGGAACCTGTATGCCAAGTCAGTAAATCCCAGTATTGCCAAGACAAAAACCACCTGAGCTCTGATCATTTTATTACAGGACCATGCATGGGCCTGCTTTGTAATTTGGATGTTTTAGAATCATTCTTTCCTGTCTAGTTTACTTCATGTGTAGTAAATTAGCACTTAATGAGTAGAATATAATGAGTAGTTAAGCATTTGGTGAGAACTTCTGTGTATAAAAATCAGCACAAGGTATAAAAATATTTACATGGTTTCAAGGTTTTATCCCCCTGGCACCCACACAAAGATCACTTAATCATAAAGGAGAAATAGAGGATAACATTTTAGGCAGATAACGAAGTGATCCAACGTCACATGAACAATGAGATAAAGTGGCAAACCAACTTCACTTCTGCAATGATGTAATGCAATGGACAAATCCCTTCATCATCTGTGTAGTATTCTTACCAAAGGGTTTAAAATTAAACATGAAGAAAGAATCAGACAAGTACCGATTGCTAAATATTCTAAAATATAATTGTCCTAAGCAAACATACAAATCTAGAATGTGAAATATCCTACAATGCAGTTGCTCAACTCTTCAAAAGTATCAATGTAGTGAAAGAAAAGGTGGGAGAGGACTCTTGCAGATTAAAGGGGTAAAAGGATATTGCAATTAGGTAAAATGCACAATCCTGTTTCTTTGAATGCGTAACAGAAGTTCCAGAAATGCTATAAGGATATTTGAGGAATGACTGGACACATTTGGCTATGGAAACTAGAAAATGCGTTAGAACAATGTCAAATTTATGGGATGTACAACCAGATAATTTGAAAAAGACCCAGCTGTAATGGAATCAGAAGAAAGATCACTCCAGTTGTGGATAGTGAAGCACATCCTAGCCACAGACCTCCCTCATGCAGAAAGCTCTGTGCCCAGTCTCTGCTATTATTGGAATAGTTTTTCCTGGCACCAGTTTCAGGACAAATCATAGGGGTTTTCTCCTTCTAGGTGAGAAGGACCAGATCTAGGCTTTTAGGGCCCTGAACTTTACACAATTTTGAGAGCTCTGTGTTTTGAGAACACAGGTACAAAATCATGAATAAAAAATTAGGTAAAATATTTAATATTTCCTTAAAATAAGAAAAAAATTTAAATTCCAACTAAACAAATGAAACATACCATTGCCTTAAATGAAATTGCCTTGAATTGGATTACATAAGAAACTTCTGAAGGTACTTCCTAAGGAATAAAACACCAGCGAAGGAGGCAAAGAAGCAGGATAAAACAGTGAGGGGAGGATGAACTGTAGTGCAGCTGCAACAGAAGCCATGGCTGACTCCTCTAGGATCTCTAGAACTGGAGTGGTCCTTTGTCACTGTACTCACGCCAGGCAAAAATCAAGGGAGCCATACTTTGTAAGCTGGTAATGACCTGATTTGAATGTAGGCTGCCCCAGGAGTATAATCTTGGGCAAGGCAGCTGCTGTCAGGCTGGCCAATGCCTGGAAGGTGCTACAGCTGGGAGCCAACAGCAACCACCTCTGCCAGTGGCTGAAAGAACACGGGCCTGTATTCTGAAAGAGAAGGGATTGCACCTCTATATACACTACAACCAAAACGGTGCAAAATTCAGGGAAGAAACCAGGCTATTTGTATTAATTAACTGCCTGACCTTTATCATACAATGTTTTTCTATATTTTTTGGTTGTACACTTTTTGATTATCTGTTTGCCAACAATTTATAATATTTTATAGAGATAATAGATACATAATTAAGTCTTACCTTTAGGAAAGCCATTAAAAATTATAGGTATACCATAAATGTGTTTTTTTTTCAAATTCGAAAAATTATTTTTAAATTTGGAAAAATCTCTGTCAAGTTTCTTTTATACATGAACTGTAAGATTTTAGATGTATTGAGTTGCTTTGGGCAATGACTAAGTTTAAATGCTCATTTTAATGATGACACTCGTTCATCCATTAGTATTCAAATATTCTTTGTAGTAGGGTTATGAGTTTTCTTTCAGTGTTGCCCCTTTATTTCAAGATGCAAAGGAATTGGCGCAGCGGAGGTAGGCATATTCCAGAAGCAATTTTGACACTAGAACAAGCAAAAACTTACCCACACATGGAAATGACTGAAAAGCACAGATATATAATCTTCCTAAATACAAATTAAATGTATCTGTAATTTAGTTGCATCCTTATAATGCTTGCACCACTCAGGAGAGCCCACACAAAGGGGCTGGTATACGTGAGGTACCAAAGCTAAAGCATCAGTAGCTTCAGGGTAAATCTCTCTCCACCCTCAGGATTCGTTTCTTTCTGAGGTTTCGGTTTCTTTGCTATCCCTCCATCCCATGATGCTCGCTGCTGTACTTCACACACAGCTAACACAGTGAACAAATTACTAAAGCGCAACAGAATCTGGGGTTACAAACTCTGTAAAGATCAGTGAAATATGAGGATATAATGTTCCAGTTTCTCAGGTCAGCTTGACACTAAAGAATTACTCAGTGTCAGCCAGGTAGTCCCCACTTTCGAACATATGTCCAGCCCCTCCTATAAAGCCAAGTTACTTCCATGCATCCTTTTTGGTAGATCTAGTTACATTCTCCCTTCAGGACTATTGCTCTCTTTCTTTTTATTTTTTTGTTTCTGTTTTTTTATTTTCTTTTATTTATTTTTATTTTAGAATATTATGGGGCTACAAGTGTTAAAGTTACGTATATTGCCCATGCCTCCTCCCCCCTCAAGTAAGAGCTTCAAGTGTGTCTATCCCCCAAACTTTGCACATCTTACTTGTTGTGTTTGTATTTACCCATTTCCTCTTCCCTCCTCCCATCTGCCTGATATCCGATAAATGTTATTCCTATATGTCCACTTAGGTGTTGATCTGTTAATACCAATTTGCTGGTGAGTACGTGTGGTGCTAGTTTGTCCATTCTTGAGATACTTCGCTTAGTAGAATGGATTCCAGCTCTATCCAGGAATATACAAGAGGTGCTATATCACCATTGTTTCTTAAAGCTGAGTAGTACTCCATGGTATATACATATACTACATTTTATTAATCCAGTCATGAATTGATGTGCACTTGGGTTGTTTCCACAGTTTTGCAATTGTGAATTGTTATTGTTCTTTCTTTGTACTTAGTTATTGTCTAAGGAAACACAGTATTTTCTTCCTGAACTTTCTGTTTCTCCTTAAGTTCCTCTGGGTTTCACAATGATATTGTTTTTCTCAAAGTCACCTGAACTCTTGCTCCATAGTATCTCTGTACACTCCTCACAGAATTCTCAGGACCTTTTGGGAAACAGAGCATCTCCTGCTTAGCTCTCTTGAGTTTCACCTGCATGCACAAGCATTTTCTCTCTTTATTCAGTTCTTCTAAAAGTGTCAAATCTTAAACTTTGTAAGAATTGATTTCCAAGATCGGAAGGCAGAACCTAAGAGTTGCTATGAGCAAAGAAATCTCAATGTGACATACATTCCTTTTGGAATTATGTTTACAGTCAGATGGCTTTAGGAAATCTAATAAATTACATCTCTGAACATTTTAACAAAAGAAATGTCTACATAAAGTATTATATTATTCAAGACCTACCAAATTTGAATTCTATATCAGACATTTAATGGAATGACACTTTCAATGATGTTTCCCAGGATGCAGGTATTCAGAATAGTTTTTTGCTCACTATAGTAAGTTCTTATTCACCAACTTTTTAACATTTCTTTCATTTTGAGTCATCATATATGGTTAGCATAAAGATTGTTAACAGACAAGATTATTAATTGACTCATTCCTTTCCCCTCTTGCAATCTCTTAGGTTGCTAATTTCTTATCTAATTCCATTTCACAACCTTCTTACATTCTTCAAATCTGACATCTAGATACAGGTTGTTTTCAATGAAGGGCCTTTAGCTCTGACATTTCTTATATGCCCTGACATTGTAAAGTTTCGTTTTGCCCACCTTTGTTAAGAGGGCATGAAATGGCTGCATTTTTCATTTGGCCATTAGATATAGAGGACAAGTAAAGGAAAAAAGATTCTAAAAATCTATTTTATGCTTTTATAATCACAACTATAGTTTTCTGGATTAAATTTTATGTGACCCTGACTCAGTTTGTGAGAAAAATGAAAATTTGAAAATGAAATAGACACAAAAGCTATTATCTAGTCATTTTGTTATTTTGTTCTACTTTTACTTTTCTCTAATGAATACATTAAAATAGTGATCAACCCTTCCAGCATATATCAGCACCATTGACATAAAATGTATCTACAATCCTCTATATAGTAAAAAAATGTTCTCATTCACATGTTTGGAGGGAACAGCCTATTTTAGCAAATGTAATCCTATATTCATAAAATAAAAAATACTGGAATTGTAGTTGCTGAAATGATAAACCGTATGGCAAGTTGAAAAGTCCTGCAAAAGTTAAATAGCTTATTAGGTTATTAACAATCAATTAATTAATTAAAATCAATTAATTTTTGTCTCTTCTAGTCTCTCATCATCTTATCCCAACATCGACACACTTAGGACAAACCCAAAGAGGCACAAAAATTATTGAGTTAGCCTGAGTTCCTTACCTAGTGGAAAGACAGTGGTAAAAAAGGAAGGTATTGTCAGTTTCTTTTATTCTTCTCAGTGCTTCTCACTGATTAAGATTCTTTAAGACCAGCAATATGTAATGGACCTCAGTGTTTAATCTGTCTTTTCTCAGAATTCTGTCTATACTGTAAAATAACCAAAAGAGTGGAGTTGGAATGTCCCTAACACAAAGAAATAATAAATGCCTGAAGTCATAGATACCCAATTACCCTGATTTAATTACTTAACATTGTATGCCTGCGTCAAAATGTCACATATACCCTATAAATACATATAATTATTACATACCCCAAAATATTAAATATTAAAAAGAAATACAGAGAGATTTGTAAAAAAAGGATTCTTTGTCACTTAATTTCAGAGGTAAATCAAAGAATGCTTCCTTTTGAGAGGTTGTCAGAGAATCACTTCACTGTGAGACTCTTGAGTAGTTTTTAATCAGTTTTGAAGACAGGAAAAACTGGTCTCATTCTTTGTCAATATGTTTACCACTAGTTTCACGTCATCTTTGCTTGCACCCAGAGTTTACAGAGGTTTGACTAGCGGTATGCTGGTAAACTTGTAGAACTGTCAAGGAGCCCTCTCTCTCCTCTAAAGAAGCTGATATTAGTAGTGTTTACTGACTTCCACAATGTAAGTATTCCTACCATGACTGATTTTGAGCTATCTGTGATGGTACTAGACCCGGAGTTGGGAAAAGGCAGACACAGTCAGCTCTCCTCTGCCAGTATATGTCAGCTGCAACACACCACAGGGTTTGGCCCTTGGGGAAAAGGATGCCCCGTTAGGTCTGCCTACAGCCTGAATGAAAGTATCCTACCCTGAAGTCCTGTGTAACCAACTGAAGCTATTATTATAGGCATCTCCTTGGAGATCTACATCATGTAACCCAAAAGAAATACCCATGCTAAAACATAATGGAGCTATACATTTTTAGTTAAATAAATTCATGAAATAGTATATATCTACTCACTTATCTTTGTAAATTCTGCTTGTGGCTCTGTAGAAATAATATATTGCTTAATTTAAAAAGAAGTTATGTTTGGTATGATTGAAGTCTTACTGCCTTGAAGAAAATGAATTCTAAAAGAAGATATTTTCCCCCCAAGTTTCTCAAATGTTTTACATTACATATCTTAGTTAATTGTAGTCGTCATGCTTAAAGGTTTATTTCATAGAACATAAACCTGGAAGTGACCTTAGGTAATAAAGTGATGTTAAATAAAATACTTTGCAAACTCTACAACTATTATGATTTATTTTTTCTTATGATTATCATAATATACTATTAAATTCAATAATTTTATAGAGATAGTAAATGACGTTCCATAATCATTATTAAAAGTTGGGGCTAGAACACAGATCTTTGGAATTTCATCCAAAGTGTGTTTACATAACACACATTTTCATTTAAGTGTGTTTACATAAAAACAATGCTTGCTCTACTCTTCAATCCTTCTTTTAAATATTGAAATAAAATTTTAATATCATGTGGATTTGAGTGAGTGCTATAAACTAAATTACTCTAACTTACCCAGTGTCCCAAGTCTTGTTTTTAGGTTACTGTATTATTTCACTAACTTCTAATTCAGAAACTTCTAATTTAGAAACTTCACATTACTTAATTTTGGCATGGCACATAATATTTCTAGACAAGGCACAATAAGAAAAATTGTAGATGTGATTTTTTTTGTTTAAGAAAATCAAAATTGTTAATCTTTTGTTTGTTTTTGAGAAAGGGTCTCACTTTGTTGCCCAGGCTAGAGTGCAGTGACATTATTATAGATCACTACAATATAAGACTCTTGAGCTCAAGTGACTCTCCTGCCTCAGCCTCCCAAGTAGCTGGAACTACAGGTGTGCACCACCACACCTGGCTAATTTTTCCATTCTTTGTGCAGATGGGGTCTTGCTATGTTGCTTAGGCTAGTCTTGAACTCTTGGTCTCAAGCCATCCTCCCACCTCTGCCTCTCAAATTTCTGGGATTATAGGTATGAGCTACTGTACCAGGCTTAAAATTGTCAAATTTTTAATTAAAATGAAAAGACACTCTAGTCATGCATATTTGGTTAATCCCTTTCTTTCCAGGTCTTTTATCTATATTTCTGTCATATTAAGTAACATGATTATTCAAGAGGTCAAAGTCAAGTGATTATCTGTATTTGGTTTACCATTATTTTACAGATATATCAGTCTTCATGATATAGCATATAGACATATAATGTATATGAATGAGTGATTACAGACTTTAAAAATTACTCACTAAGCTACTAATGATGTCTTTAGAACTATTAAAATCAATTTCATTGTATCTTGGTGATTTTAAATTTAAGATTGTTGTTTCACAATTTCTTGGATTATTTTTATGACAGAAAAAGTAGTAAAAATTCTAGCACATATTTTTTCCTAAAGGCATGTTAAAATTTTGCAAAAGAAAAATTACTAATTTGGTCAGGATATCGTAATGGCAATATTTTATTCAAAAATTGTACTTATCTTTGTTTCAAGGATTAGTCACTCTCGGTCTTTCTCTCTCCCTCTTTCCTTCCTCTTCCTTCTTTTTTCCAGAAACAGATATAAGAATTTGCAAGATGCTGAAATCTTTCATGTAATTCCTTTTATTGCATTAAGTAATAAATATTTGAATGATCATAAAGATTTGAGAGTTTATTTTAGATCCTCTTTCCCCTTCCATTTTCTTTTCTCAGATACCAAGAAAAATCTTCCACAGACATTGGTTTTATAATACCCATCTAAACATCTCTCATTCTGAATTGCTACTATCAAAATGCAGCTGAAGTGAACACTATTTTTGCTTGAGATTTGGACATCATGGTCCTTCAGTTGAAAAAAGTGCTATTTGATATTTAATACTGTATACAGCAGAGAGGACTTTGAAGTCTTACATTTTAAAGTACATTTTCCAATGAGTTTCGTATCCAGTATCATATTAAGCCTTCAAAGAAGTAATTTAAAGTATATAGAATAATATTCTTATGAATATTTTATAAGGACACTGAGCAAGAGAAGTTAAAGTGGAAATGTAGAAAACTACGAAAAATCTGAAAACATTTGGCTAAAAAGATACCTAAGTTTTAACTAAATGTGGGAGGTGCATTTTAAAGTATATATGGTATTTAGAATTTTTAAACCATTACTCTATTGACTTCCATAAATACCATCTACATTTATAAAATTGATTTTAAATTGCATTGAAAGAGTTAGATCCATGAAAATGTGGAGTAAGGAACTCCAAAAGTTGTCTCTTTCATAGAAGAAATGGGAAACTGGCAAAAAATTGTCAGTATCAAGTTTTTAAGAATTCCAAATGTTAGTTTAAGGCTTATTTTTGGACTCTTCTGTTTCCTTGAACTTTCTGTACATTCCTCAGCTGGAGCCCACCATTTAATTATCATAGCTCTAGAGTACTTATTGGTACCTAGCATGATTTATCTCGCCTTATTATTCTTCTAAAAATGTTCTTGGATTTTTGTTAGTTTTACATGAGGTTGTATTCAGTGCATAGATTATTCTCAAGGGAATGGATATCTTTGCAGTTTAGGGTTTTCACACCTGAAAATAATATGTGACTTTGCATTTATTTTGGTCTTCTTATATCTTTCTGTAGTGTTTTATAATTTTATTCATAAAGGTTATCATAGTTCTTGTTAAATTTATTCCTTTATTTCATATATTCTGTAATAGAAAAGATTTATTATTTTATTTTAAGTTTGTTATTGCTAATATGAAAAACTTATTTGTTTACCATATAGACTTATCATATATAGATCTGTTTTTTTGCTTTTTATTCCCTCTAGTGAAATTTATTTTGTTTTCCTCCTTTTTGATATGCATATCATTCCTTGTGTGATCGTTCCAGTTGAAATTTCCAGATTGATGTTTAGTAACTATAGTGACTAGAGCAATCTTGTTTGATGCATTTGATATGATTTATTCACAGAAAGGTAAAGTGGTGCAATTTTTAGGAAGACTACAGAAAACTTTTAATCCAGCTTTTCAAATTTCCATATGTAAGAACAGGGACCACATGAATAAAGTGACTTTCTTTAATTCACATAGTTCATTAATGGCATAATTTCTACTGGAATTCCCCCTTGGCTTACATTCAAGCTCTTTACTTCTCTAATCTGCTTTGCTTTATAGGTCAATCAGTGAGTCCAATACTCTCACTCTGCTTTGTCAAAATATTAATATTATTTGATTCACACTTTGCTCAACTTTCCATATGCACATACACTCAGAGCAGAGTCCTCACTCTCCATCATCAAACTCAGTGCTTCTCAGAGCCTGAAAAACAGATAAATAAATAATGAACAACATATGCTTTACTCTGGGTTGCTAGTTATTACATAGACTTAAGATTGCACATATGGCTACATACACAGACTTTGGTTCACAGACATTCACATCATGTAAAAATATCACGTGTTTTTCTCTGGAAGACTTTCAGTTAAAAGCGTAAATTTGAATGAACTTCATTCTCATTAGTATAATTTTGCCAGGAATTCAGAATGGTCAATATGACATTGCAATAACTTTCACGGAAACAGGCATTTGGGTCGCAAGAGATCTTTTTTCTGACACTATGGCTAATGATTTTTGAAGTTCAGTAAGACAATATTCTGTCTGCACCTGTGTGAATGTTTTGTCAGAATCAATTATGGAATATGTAATTATACGGATATTGACGAATTAATGCAAAACCCAGTGGAACTGCCAGAGAGTTAAACAGATTCTCTCTTGCACATGAGGGGAATTGCTCTGATGGGTCAAGTTTCATTAAGCTAACAATGACAATCACATGAAGAGTCCTAAGCAAATTTGGGTGCTATTTCCACAATGTAGATCATGAGGCAAACACTGTTTCCTGTCATCAGAGTAACAGTTCACTGTGACAGAGAACATGTGCTCCAAGGTCCTCAGCAGTTTCTTTCAGTGTAATTATGCATCATAATGAGACTCTGCTGTCAAAGTGGCTCCATTTCCATTCTAGTGGATATCTTTATTGATAGGGTTTATTCTTGTGATCATGATTCACTGGTCTGAACAAAACCTGATGAAGATAATTGTAGTTTAGTGGTTCCCACTATTGGAGATCGTGTATTACCTATTAGGGTAGAGTTGGGAACTGTAAACAAGAAGACAGTGTACATTTTTTCTATTTCTTTTCCTATATACCATTTTCTAATCAACAAAGACCTGAAGAATTGTGATACTATCCCACTAGTCTCTAAATTCCATGGGAGCAGAGACATTTTGTAAAGGTACTGTTTACCATTTAATCACCATGACTTAACCTATACTCTGATCAGAAGAAGCTGCTCATATCACACAAATATCTGAAGAAGAAGCCTAAGGACAATATTGTAAGCTAGGATAAAGTCTCTGAATTAGATCTTTACAGATATCTACTGATACTTCTCCCTTTGTAATCTTGAAAGGAGCAACTAGGCTACCTGGGGATGCCTTCCCTAAATCTGTATGGGATACCTGGCTTTTGTGAAGAAGTATAGAACATATATCTGGGGCTCAAGGATTGATTTTGCCTAGTCCATGTCAGCCATGGCAACATATACAGAAACAGGTCTTTTGGGAACTTTGCACATCCCTGAAAATAAGCCTAGAAAAAATAGACCGAAGGAAATTTATCACTAAATCATTTACCCATACTTTTAGAATTCTTTTATCTTTTCTAACTGCTGTATCATGTTTCAAGAGAAAGAGGCTCCAAATGAGAAACCAGACAAGAGTCATCATTGTGCAAATATTTTTACTTCTCACAGGTAAGCTTATAAAAATCATTTACTTTTCCCAGTGAAAGCTTCTCCATGAGCATCATAGTCCATAAATTTTGGTCTGGGTTCTTAACTGTCCCAGACTCTTTGAGTGGATTTTTAAAATAAAGACTGGACTATGAGAATGGAAAGTACCCGTCACTCAGTTGTGGCGTTAAAAGTTAACCAGTGGCCAAATTTCCAGGAATACTGTAGTAAGGCTGACTGGTTCAAGTTGGAGGTGAATTGCTAATGAATTTCTGCTATTTCCTATGCTTAGCTGTTCATACATTCCTTTTTAGTAACGTTCATTCATAAAATTTCCAAGTGCTATTATCTTCTCTGGCAGAGAAGGAAAGGAATATTTCTTTCTTAGCTCTTTCCACCTTCTGATATATGACCATAAAGATATTTATATGGTTTCCTGTATGCCTCAAACCTAGAAAAACTGTTAAGCATATAAACTCCCTATAATACCAGAGAGGTAAACATGCTGTTTCATGTGTATTATATTTAAGGAGTAAATATTATTTAGTATCATCTTATGAATATTTACTTCCCTTCTCTATGCCTATATATTTTTTCAGTTATATTTAAAATTTATATTATGATTTCAAGTAAACTACAATTATGCTAATTTTTGTTACAAAGCTATACCATTTGGTGAAATTTTGTTGCCTATACAAATACAGTGAATAAACATAATGAAATGCACATCTGGATGTAAGACTCAATGCCAAAGTACTGATTTCTTACAAAAATACTTTATACTTTAGCAGTACACTAAGTAAATTAAGGAGAATGGGTCACTCTTTCATGACATACCCTCAGGACAACACTAGGAAACCAATCTTGGATTAACTTTCTCTTGTAAACCTCTCACAATTGTGCATTTCTTTTTCCTTTCACTTCTGTTCTCCTCAGGCTCAGATGCAAAGGATTTTGAGCTGTCAACAATCTGAAATTATTACCAATTACTTACCTATTTAATGTTACAGATAGGACATTGTATACTAAAGAAGGTTAAGTTTAGTTTTCAGATTCTAGGTGTGTTTTTGCTCATCTTTTTATCCCTTTTACCCATCACAGAGCCTATAATATAGTTCTTCAATTAATATTTGTTAAATGAACAAGGAAATAAATGGAAGTATGCTGAGTAAAGACATTGGAAAAAGAAAACACATTTCCTGGCTCTCTTGGTCAAAGTTTGACTAGGATCTATGAGCCAAAAAGCATTGCTGTCAATACCATGAAGGCTAATATTAACATTTCTATCAGTTAACATATCCGTCTCAGCATGACTACCTTGTAACCTTAATAATTTTCCCTGGGAAGGCATCTTTTAAACACACTGAACTGTACTATATAAAGTGCAAAGATTGCCATTGATTAGACTAATTATTATTCCCCAAAAGGATTAGGTCATGGAGACCTGTGAAAAGAAGTCCTGCTCTGCTTTTATTCATACCTGATTAGTAATCATGGTACATTATTTGATATTAAATGGATTTTTAGGTTCCTCCAAAATCATTACCCCTTCAGGACATATATAGGTACCTATTTAGCATATACTATATGCCAGAACAATTCTTAGTGGATGTAAACTTAAGTATCATGTAAGGTTTTCAAGGGCTTTTATTATAACTGTACCAGTGGTTCTCTCAAATTTATTGGGCAGTGCTCATTTTTTCAGTTATGTTCAGATTTGAAGATAGAAGCAAAAATATTCCTCAAAAGAGCAAACCTAAGAAATTACATGAGAGAGTGATAGTGATTAAATGAAATATTTGGGAAAGTTTGTACTCATTATGTTAATCTGCATATACATATTTAACTGCCTTCCAGGTGTTTATTCAGAAGGGTGACACACATAGTTATCAATCTCTTAAAAGGCTTACTAGTTCCAGCTCTCTGGTTATTTGATGAATTTGTCTACTTAGCCTTAATATTGCTAAATCTGCTTGACAGAGATTACTAAAGTACAGTATTAGAAGCTAGGAGAGAAGAAACCCCTCTTCTGACTGTATAGGAAAGCTTAACTCTTTGTCTAGTCCTAGTATCTTGCATGAATGGGTCAGTGTATTTTGGTCTACCAGTGTAGACCAAAGTCAGTGTATTTGCTACCACGACACGGTATAAAGGCTGGGGTTAGATCTATTTCATAAATTTAGAGCAGCGGTTTACCTAGAAGTCTACTCATGGGCCCCATATACATTTGTGCAAGTCATGCACTGGATAAGCATGCCATGAATGGTTTCCCTAGCACTGTGTAATATACAACTTTCACCATCCTAGAAGGAGTTATAGGTCCAACTACTGTGTCCCTTCCCCCTTGAAGTGTCAACTCCAGGGCATTTTTTCTTATGGGCATAACTATCATTTTAAAAGCATGGTCCCTTGTATTCTACTTTCATAATCTTAAATATAGGGAGGAAGCAAGCTATGGGTTTCTGCACTTAGATCTGCTATCTCAAGTACAAACTTGCTTTTTATGCATACAGTTTTAATGCAGGTGAGAAATATCTCACTTTCATTTTCCCCTTTCTTTAGGTATCTTACTAATGGAAACATAATAAATAAGTGTATGGGCTTTCGGAAACACTTAGACCAAGACCAGAAATCTAACCGGCCAACCATATGATGACATGGTGCAGATGACAGAATTTTCTAGGATAACAATTGATTCACATGTTATACATTTCTTTTTAAAATTATTCTGTGAATGTCTGTTTCCTCCACAGGACTAAAGCACCGTGTGGTTTGGAACTGTGTCTATATCCTAAATATCTCTAAAATCTACCACAAAGAACTTGTTTAAAATGCTTTTGTAAGATAAACTTGTAGAATGCATTTCAAAAGTTCTTTAAATATATATGTTGTAAAACAGAAACATTAATAACGTAACAGAATATCTACCAACTCATGACATCTGAAAACAGAAAAATAGTAGTGACATCAAATTTAAATGGATGAAGTCACTTTTATTGTATAGCTTCCTTTTCTTTTCTTATCCCTTTATTCCTTATAACTAACTTAAAGGGTGATTAATGCCACACTTTTTGACTCACGGAATTCTTTATTTTTATATTCCTATAAATATTCTGAAGCTTTGCTTTGTGACACAGTTAAGTTGTTGGAAACACTTTGGTCCTTTCAGTTCTTGTTTTTAAGATTTGTTAGGTGAGACCACAAAATGCTTAGTATAGGTTTAACCATCCCGTTATTGAGGCAAAGTACTTCTGAGTACTACACTCAGTGGCCTGTGAATTATGTGTGTTTCACTTATGGCTGGTGGAAATAGGCACTATCCCTAGTCTATGTGAACACCATGAACTATTACTTCTAGTCTTTTTGTTCATCTTTCCTTTATCTTAGGTGTTTTCCTCACATGTATTTCCTTGTAAGTACACAGCTGAGTAGACAAGAGCAACCTTCAGCAGATATCCAGAGCTCTCTGTTTTGTGAAGCTTTTCCTATCCTGTTATGCATAATTCTAGCCATCTTGGTCTCCTTTGTCTCCCAGTTCTGTCTCCTTAACTCAGGGAGTTCACTGGGATGATTTAACACTGGGATGATTTAACACTGGGATGATTTAACACTGGGATGATTTAACTGTGATCCCTCTTCTTGGATCTTGGACTGGAAACTCTCTCCAAACAGTAAGTTGGGATCATTATAAGACTCATGTCATTTGCTTTCTGTCTGAGGGAGGATTTACTTTCATTGCCTAATGTCCAGTGTATTGAACACCATTATTTCATAAATTTTGTTTCTTATTTTTCTGTTTAAGAACTGAATCAATTGATTCCCAGTACATCTTTGTCACAGGCAGAAATCTGTCCAGAGAATTCATTAAGAACTACAGAGCACAACTGAAAGAAACCATCATGTAATTATTTTGGACTCTTAATAACTTATTTACATTTTTTTATATTTTGTTGCCCCAATCATTAAAAAAAATAAGTAGGAGAATTCTTGCTTAAGAAGGAGAATAAATGAGTGAAGAAAAATAAACAGTTCATAGTTCAATAGCAAAGAAGCTAGAAAAACTGAATCTGACACATTGCTGAGTTATTATAACTGGACAGTAATAATATGATAATCTAAGATACCAAGAAAAATTTCAGTTACAGTCAATACACTCTATTTTTAAAGCTGGGATGTGAAATAATATAATCTGTTGTTTAATGTTTTAAATTAAAATGGCTAAATAAAGGCTGTTTTTTTATTTTATTTTTTATCATGACTGTACACTTAGGCTACTTGAAGCATTTTTATATGAAATAACTCTTTCTGCTCTGATGCAGCATGAATAGACAGAGTCTTGCCTGGATTCTGAAACAACAGCAACTTCTCCATTTGTGTCTATGAACCAGGTGTTTCCCTTTGGCCTATTACTGACATGTACAAGCGAACTTCAGTGGTTTATATTTTACTCGCTGTTTTGATATCCTATTTTTAATCAGGGCTTCTGACCACAGGGACCCAGGATGTGCTGTGTAATATATCCCTTCAGAAAATAAATAAGAAAACTTGCCTAAAAGGAATGTTCTGCTATGATCAGTGATCCCTCAATAGGTACACACCAGAATATAATTTTCTAAAATCCAATAACTATAATGTTTAAATTTCTTTCTCAAGGCCATACATCAATTTAGGGAGATATTACAATTATATCTCAGATTGTCCAAGAATTCTAACACTCTAATATTGAAAAGTGACTGTGAAAACAATTTGTAGTCTTCTTATGGACAAAAAAAGAAAAGAAAAATGATACAGACACCAACTTAGAGGTACAGATCAAATGACTTAAAGAATTCTTTTTATTTTTTTATTTAATTTTAATTCATTAAAATGTTTTTCAATTTTCTTTTCGAATCTTTTCCATCTCTCTGCTGCAGAGTACATTGTAAAGAAAAAAAGTTCATGTAAAGTGTTTTGCCAGTCCAATGAAAGATTGTTCTTTGAGGTTAAAATTAAAGCAATTAGTCATTTAACTTAAATAAGTGATAACCAAAATTGAGATTACAAAGCAGCACTGTCCTACCCAGGGGATTCTGCTTTGACTGCAAATGGTAAATATCACCTTTATTTTAGATTCATTTTTTAAAAAATCTTTAATCTACTGCTGTGCAATCACTTAGAAGTGAATGTATGCTAATTTAGTTCATTACTAGAAGCATACATGAAATATGCAAAGGTTGTCACTGCCATTCACTTTTTCATCCATCATCAGTTTCTGAAATAAATATACCTGCTTCATCACAATTTTTAGACATTGTGTAATCTTCATAAGAATCATTCTATTTAGTAAAATTAGTGAAATTAAGTAATTAAAGAAACTATCACTTAATCCAGTGTAATCATAAAAAACAACAGTAACCAACAGTCAACAAAGAACTATTCTATTTACAGTGAAGGGGAGACAATTAATTATAAAAGAGAATTAATTAAATCCTCCAACTAATCCTTTGTGATAAGGTTTATAGAGGGTGGATTCAATGCTTAAAATGTATTATCTTATGCTGAAACAATTATAGGCAAATTAGATACTAAAAGAAATAATTGGAATCTAAGGTTAACCAGTAGTCTTTTTCTATGAATCTGCAAAATATATATCCAGAACTGTTAACTACAACAGTGATAGCTGTTTGAATCTGGAATTAAATTATACTAGTTGCTAATATTTTTCATCTCTCAAAAGATTTGTGGCAACACACATTGGGGATATTTTTCTCCTTTGAAATTGCCTTTATGCTTAGCTAGAGAATAAATGAGGCTGAAAATTAATTCACATGGCATTTTAACCAATAGTCAGTAATTTCTGTTTTGCAAGCAAGAAGCAGCCCAATGCATTTAGGAATAATTTTCCCAAAAGGCACTATGTTAGCTGTCACTCTGAAGAGGACCAATCCATTTCCATTTCGAACCTTTTCACTGAATGAAACTCTTGTTTTTATTAAGGTGCCAGTAACGGAGTTGCATTTCACTCAATATACAGGCCACTTGTCTTTCATTTCAGGCAACCCAAATCTGAACTTCTTCCAATATTTGAGGATCTCTCCACTTTATGAATTTTGTTAGTTAGCAGAGCTGCCTTCAGTTATTGAAACTGAAAAGTCCAGACAAATGGCTTTCTCAGCCCTCCTGTCAGTTCAGGCAGGAGACTGGTTCTACCCATTAGATGTACCCAGCCCCAAAATTTAAGGTCCATGGTGAACTCTCATTTTTGTAGTGCAATAATGGCATGATGCACGATATTATGCAGAGCAAGATGTGGAGTCTAGTGATTTGCAACGTGTGGTGCCTCAGCAGGCAGATGAGTGGTGTGAATTAGGACATCGCTCTTTACTGCATAGCCCCAAAACAGATTCTCTAGAACTGGATAGCACCATTTTCTCCCAAAGAATCTTCTGATCTGCCACCAGACTGTTCTAATAAAAGGAATGTGACTTATGCAGGTAGATACACCGAGGTTTTGACCTCATCTTGTTCCATTCTTTAAATTATATTATTGGGCTTTAGACAATTTGAGGCCAAGTTTTCTTTACTTAAAACTGAATTGTTACACAAATCAGATGAGTTAATACACACAGAACACCTAGCATATGTTAGGAAAATGTATTGAGATATTAATTGCTATTTTGTTTTTATTATAGTTGAAGAATTAAAATAAACCACTATTTACATTTTATGCTCTGGATTTTTCCCCTTGTGTTTTCTATGCTGTTATCTAAGTATCTGTGCTTTCTTACATAATAGGAATTTTTCGGGCTAGGAGATCATCTCAAGACATTTGTTTTCTTTTTGCCTTTAGATTTTGTAAAGTCGAGTTCATTTAAAAGGCTATAGTAAAAAAGCAAAGAGAAGCAAGCGAAAGTGGCAAAAAAGAAAAAGACTTCCTAAATAGGCAAGGAAGCTGGACTGTGAGTTTATGAGACTGGTGTGAATTCTTGCCTACACTCTAGGAAGACGGAATAGTCTCAAGAAGACGTGCCTACACTGCACACCTAAAGAGAATGAAACTTATCTCCAGGTCTCCCAGCCTCCAGTTAGAAGTAGCAGAGCCACCTGCCTGCATAGGACTACCTAACCAAACTAAAAGATATTTTCTGAATTTCTTTTATTTGTTTTGTTTATTTATTTATTTATTTTTTCCTTTTTTTCGTGACTAGACCTCTTATATATCTGTACATGTTCCTGGGATTGATGAAGACCTTACTATAGAGCAGGCGTCCTCAAACTACGGACCGCGGGTCACATGTGGGTGTTTTTGCCCGTTTGTTTTTTCACTTCAAAATAAGATATGTGCAGTGTGCATAGGAGTTTGTTCATAGTTTTTTTAAAACTATAGTCCCACCCTCCAATGGTCTGAGGAACAGTGAACTGGCCCCCTGTTTAAAAAGTTTGAGGACCCCTGCTATAGATGCATGGGTGACCATAAATTTCTTGGTAGCCTAACAGAATGATGCTTCAGAGTCGCCTTCAATTTTCTTTGAAGAAAATGATATCATCTGTGTCTTGCCTGCTTTTGTGGGCTATGATCTGAACTTTTTGGCCATGGATACACAACAGTACCTCAGAAAATGCCAGTTCTACTCCTTCATTTGTCTGTTTTCTCTCTATATATATATACCTTCTAATTATTTGGAAATGCTTAGATCAGGAACTGGCTCAAAATATGTACTTGATAAATATTAGTTCTTTGCTTCTGTTAAAGCTGCTAAATCTTAAAGTTTTGAGGTAATTTCCAGACATAATAAATGAGACAGGCTTGAAAATTTAGTGGCTTGAACTTAAATAAGCGTTCCAAAGTGTTTTATCTAGGAATCTAAAAAATTTCAATATTGATTGCTTTAACGGAACAATGAGGGCAATCATGCTTATCATAGGCCCCACCCCTTCTTATGATCCTGTACTTGGTCCAATTTATAAATTGCGTTTCCTTCTTTAGGCAAAACCTATTTATTCCATCTATCCTTATTCTGGGCAGTAAAAAAAACAAGATTCTTGTCATGTGATTGAAAGTTTGGACAAATAAATCCATTTATGGATAGAATAATCCAACAAACATGGAATGGGAACGGAAGAATTGTATTTAATTTTGAGTAACAAAAATGATAACATGTAAATGGGGAAGAAATAAATTTGAAAAAAAAAAGAAAAGGAGCATTTACAGAGAGAAAGAATGAATCAAAACTTATGGATCCTGCATATGTATATGTACTTCATTAAAACTGATGTGGTCAAAATCATTAGAGCTCACATTTGGTAAGTTTATATGTGCTTGCTGTTATGGTAAACATTTTTTATGTATTAGCTCATTTAACTTTTATCTAAGTTGCAAAATCTTTCCTACTGTTATTCATTTGATAAATGAGGAAATGGTACAGTAAGGGTAAGAGACTTACCCACCATTGTCCATTTAGTAAAAAGTTAGTATTTGAATGCAGCAATTTGACTTGAGAGCATATATATATATATATATATATATATATATACACACACACATCTACCATACTATATTGATTTCTATGGCTTTTAAAAAAATTATCAACTAGCTAACCTACAAGAGAAAGTTGATTTTTCACAGCCAACTGGCAAATATTATGAGTGATAGAATGAAAAAGAAATGAACAATACAAAGATAGGTCTTCCTCTGAAAATAGGATAAAATTAATAGGAAGAACTTTGTAAAGATCTGTGAAGAGGGACTGGAATTTATTTAAGGAAGATTTTCATTACATAAATACTTTCAAGTAATGGTGTTGTTGCAGAGAGCTGATGTCTTTTATATCTTAGACTTTCTCTATGACATTCAAGTGTTCTTACCTTCAGAAAATAGCAACACTAAGTTAGTAGCAGTGGAGATTCAGAGTAAAATCTTTCCTCGTGCCTCAAGAACTGTGTTCATTATCGCATAGCAGGCTATGTTTGACTTTGTTATGAAATTGGATTTAAAAAGGAAGGTAGAGTACTTCATGCCTGGTGAACAGTTGTCCAATTGTAGATGGCAGACTGTCCATATAACCTATGAAACACAGTTGCAATTGACGTGACATCTGCAGCCATAGCTAGGAAACCCATAATAGCAGCACAAAAAGCAGCACAATTAGACATGCCCTGGAACAAAAATGGAGGGAGGATTGCACAAGCAAATGAGGAACTACGAACAATAACGAGCCTGGTGATTGAAAGGATTTTCACATTGGAAAGGATACATTTGTATTGTTTCACTCATTTAAGCATGACTCAAAATGTGGTTGATTATTGCGAAATCTATTTCAGCTTTCAGAAATAGTATTGAGTGTTTGGGTTATTTGGTTTTATCAATGCTGGAAGCTACTAGACTGTAAAAAATCTACTCTAAATATTTCTAGAGATATGTCTAGACATCATCACAGTCAATTTTTTAAGAAAATTAAAATAAGTGATGACTTAGCTTTTATTTTTAATAGTAGCTTAATGTTTTTCTTTTAATATATCTAACATTTTGGGAAGAATAGATTTTTTTGTACAACAAATATTCATAGTTAACTCTGGGATAGGAATGGTTCCATCAAAGCTCTATTCCTTTTATCTATGCCATGAGGCATTTACATTCTCAAGTGAGCCATAGGATTTAGAGGTTGGCTCTGAAGTTCACTTAAAAGGAGAGTAGAATATATCAATTTGCTTAGAGTTAGTGATTTCAAATATTGTGTTTCTCATGAAAAGTTGTGAGTGAATCCAAAGATTTGCTAATTTCAATATTAAGCCATACCCAGAAAGAAATATAAATAATGACAATTAATAAAGAAATATTAGCATTAGACTCACTACTATCTGAGCTAAAATTGCATTATTATCACTGTTTAACATGTGCAGAATTGTTACTTGTCCTCCTTAGTTTCCTATAAAAAAAATGGTGAAATTATAACTACCTCACAGGAATCTATTTTTTTTTTGGTCAAACTATTTATGCATTTGTTTATTATTTATTTATCATTTTAAATTATGTATCATTTTTAATTTTTTTATTTCAGCATATTATGTTGATACAAATGTTTAGGTTACATATATTGCCTTTGCCCCACCCCACAAAACACAATGGTGATCTAGCACCTCTTGTATTATCCTGGATAGAGCTGGACCCCATTCTACTAAGTGAAGTATCACAAGAATGGAAAAATAAGCAACACATGTACTTAACATCAAATTGGTATTAACTGATCAACACTTAAGTGCACATATTTATTTATTTTTAATTTCAAAGTATTACAGGTGTACAAATGTTTTGGTTACGTAGATTGCTTTTGTACTGATTGAATCCAAGTTGTAAATGTGCTCATCAATAAGATAGGGTACATTGTACTCATTAAGTGTGATTTCACCCATCTCTTCCTGCCCCATCCCATCTGCTTGATTTCCACTGAGTTTTACTTCCATCTATGTATATAAGTGGTGATTGGTTAGTTCCAATTTAATAGTAAGTGTGGTGTTTGTTTTTCCATTTTGTAATACTTCACTTAAAAGAGTCAACTCCAGTTCCATCCAGATTGTTGCAAAAGGTATTAATGTATTTTTTATGGCTGAGTTGTATTCCGTGGTATACATATACCATATTTTCTTAATCCACTCATGAACTGATGGGCACTTGGATTGATTCCACATTTTGCAATTGTGAATTATGCTACACTAAGCATTCTAGTGCAAGTATGTTTTTGATAAAATTACTTCTTTTCCTTTGAGTATAGGTCTCTACAAAAAGAACAACAAATCACCAAAGAAGGAAATCGCAGATAATGTAAGCAAATGAAAAAACATATCATGCTCATGAATCAGCAGAATCAACATTGTTAAAATGTCCATACTGCGCAAAATTACTTACAGATTTGATACAATCCCCATCAAAATACCAATGTCATTTTTTATAGATCTATGAAAAATAATTCTACACTTTGTTTGGAACCAGAAAAGAACACAAATAGCCAAAGCAACCTTAAGCAAGAGGAACAAATCTGGAGGAATGAGTTTATCAGATTTTAAGCTATATTAGAAAGCTATAGTAACTAAAATTACATGGTACTGGCACAGAAATAGAGACAGAGACCAATGTAATAGAACAGAGAACCCAGATATGAAACCACCCACATATTGCCATCTGATCTTTGACAAAGTAGACAACAATATACACTGAGAAAAAGAATCCTTATTTGGTAAATAGTGCTGGGAAGATTGGATAGCCACATGTAAAAGATTGAAGCAGGATACAAATCTCTCACCACTTACAAAAATTAATTCAAGACAGATAACATAATTAACATTAGATATGAAACCATAAGAACTCTAGAAGAAAATATTGGAAAACTTTTCTAGATATTGGCCTAGGCAAAGAATTTATAAAGAAGACCCCCAAACCAATTACAGCAACAGCAAAAATTAACAAATGGGGCTTGATTAAGTTAAAAATCTTCTGCACAGCCAATGTAACAATTAACAGAGTGAAAAGACAACCAATAGAATGGGAGAAAATACTCGCAAGCTATGTAACTGATAAAGTACTAATAAGCAGAAACTACAAAGAATGCAGGCAAATTGGGAAGGAAAAATCAACCCTATTAAAAAGTGGGCAAAAGACATGAACATAAGTCTTTCAAAATAGGATAGATTAATGGCCGACAAACATATGAAAAAATGCTCAATGTCACTAAACATCAGGGAAATGCAAATCAAAACCACAATGAGGTATCACCTAACCACCAGTGAGAATGGCTTTTTTTTCCAAAAGTCCCAAAACAATAGATGCTGCCATGGATGCAGAGAGAAAGGAGCACTTATACACTGCAGGTGGGACTGCAAACTAGCACCTCTAGGGAAAGTAGTATGAAGATCCCTCAAAGAACTAAAAATAAAACTACCATTTGATCCACGAATCCCTCACAGGATTCTTAAAAGGATTAAATTATGTACGGTAGAAAGTCTTTTATCTGACATTTTTATCACCCAGATAGTGTGCCTTGCATCTGTTAGGTGTGAATGTATCCATCCATTCCTCCCATTTCCCCCCACCCCCATCTGCTTGATTTCCAATGAATGTTATTTCCATATGTGCACATAAGTGTTGATTCATTAGTTCCAATTTAATGGTGAGCACATGTGGTGCTTGATTTTCCATTCTTGTGATACTTCACTTAGAAGAATGGTCTCTAGTTCCATCCAGGTGAATACAAAAGGTAGTAGTTCACCATTTTTTTTTTATGACTGAGTAGTACTTACATTGGGAAATTGTCATTTAAATTTTTTGATTTTTGTTTGTCTTGTTTTGTTTTTATTTCATTAAAAAACAAAATCTTATCAAAAGAGCTAGAAATTTAATTTATGGGAAGCACTATAAAATAAATATTTCAGTAACAATTGTTGAGTTTTTCATACTCTTGGACATTTTCAAATACTAAATGGTATAAAGTGTATGGTTTTGGCAGCTGTAATAATGGTTTTGCCTTTGGGGTTGTTATTTCTGAAAAGGTGAACCATTCCTGATAAAGTTCAAGAAATAAAAGTAGTCTTTTCTTGATTTATATATTAAAATACAAAATCCAGTGTAAACTAAATCTGTGCAAATGAGCTGTGTGTGCATGTGTGTGTGTGTGTGAACAGATGTTCAGGCTCATATAATTATAAACAGATGTTAAAAGTATATTTCCAGGTGGATGTTCAAAAATCTGCAGGGATTCGGGATTTTCTCACCACTGAAAAGTCATTTGCGTCATGCCCCTCCCTCAAGTGGTAAGAGTGCCTTAAATCATTGTGACAATCATTGATAACATTTTCAGTACCCAGGTCTTATTTACTAACTGGAATATAAATTTAGAGGCATGGGGGTTGTAAGTATCTTTGTATCCACTAAAGTACCTAACAAAATATCTTGCATGTAATGGGACTATAAATAACAATTTTCCTGTTAACTGATAATTTAATCCATCTCGTCATTGAATAGCTAGTTATACTTTGGATAAGAGAGCTTAACTAAGTCAAACAATGTGCTTATCACATAACCCTATTTCAGATGTAGACCCTGGTCCTATCAAAATGTATCAGCCATCTGATCGCGTTAACTCTTGGCAAACAGTATAAACCGTGAGACCTCAAGTATATTTCAAAAACTTATCTTTTCCCCAGAGAGTGTAATAGAGTTAAATGTGTTCAAATACATTTTATTGATCCCAAGAAAACAAGAAAGCATCAGATCTATCAAACACCCCAGCCAACTGAGATCCTTTTTCATCTAATTGTATGTGTTTTTCTGTTTCAAGAAAATCTTTGGGGGTTCCCTCCCATTTTTCTCCTTGATTATAAACCAAATTAAATTACTTTTAAATAATGATATTTTATAAGTCAAAACCATTAGCATTAAGGAAGCTGTATAAATTGATTTTTTAAAGAAATTGCTTCGAAGAGTTTCTTTCTTTTTTATGGTGTTGGTGGGAGAGAATTCATCCATGGCTAAGGGATAGAGGCAGAGCCTTCTCTTGTCCCTATGGAGATAGACAAATGATCTTCAATCTAGTAGACCTGGTTTTACTCTGACATTGGCAATAACACTGCCACAGATTTTCCCCTGATGTTCTTGTGGTAACGGTAGCTTAGTTTAGTCTCCAATGTGGGTTGGGACATGTTAAATAGAATCATGTTTTCTTGCCAGCATTTGACCAAATGAATATCACTTGACTGCATCGCATCCCTCCAAGGACACGAACATTAAGTCCAATCTACAATTGTGGGCATGATGACTAACACTTTGTTTTTACTCTTTTTCCCAAACTTAAATTCCGGTCATAGATCCCACAAAGCATATCCTGTCAAGTCCAGTGGCTAAGCATTTGTGGTAATTTCATTTGAAATGCACAGATTTATAGGTTTTCATTAATGTTAATGATTCATCTGAGTGAAAAGTGTATTCAGTCAAGTGCTCCTTTGAATGATATTTCCAGATCTCACTCAAACACAACTGGTTTCACGGCAGAGTAATGCAAAGATTATTGCTGCCAAAGTACATATATTTCCTACAACTTAAGGAGGACTTTTTAAAGTAGTGACTCACTTGCCAAAACCCAAATATATTATTTATTTTGCTTTTGTGCATGTAGTAATTGGCAAACTAAAAATAAGGGGGAGTTATTCAGTCATCATCTGTCTCCCTTCTGGCTTGGCACTTAGTGCAGTAGCTAATGAATGCCCTGGTGGGAGGCTGTCCGTCGTCTTGCAGCTACTGGGGCTACTTGGCATTAGGTTTCTTAGATACCTAATTGTTTTTGCTGTTCTGCCTCCTTGGCCAAATAGGATCTCAGTGGCACAAGTAGAGACAGTGTTGGCTCAGTGGAACACTTTTATGGCAGTTGAATCCGTTCTACTTGACAGGATATAAATTTATTTTTACTTCTGGATAAGATATCATATACAAATGTTCCTGTGCTAAAGGTTGGTAACCATGGTAATAAGGAAACCTAACATATCTGCAACTTTTAGCCAAAAAAATAAAAAACATACATCCTGTTTGTCACCAGTATAAAGTAGGACACATAAAGTCACAAGTTCAAAAATACTTACATAAACTGTTTTAAGCACATAGGAAACATACTAGTTTAAACAACACAACAGTCCAAAGATAGAACTGACTTTTATGCATGGCTGAATATAGAGGCTGAAATGTTATCAAGATCTGATTTTTCTTCATCTCTTGGTTCTCCCTTGAACTACCTTAGATCTATTCTCCATAAAGAGCCCTTTTAGGTAGAAATATGGTTATTAGCAGTCTAGCCTTAGGTTTTCATAGTTCCAAAATGCACAAACAAAACACCACCAAAAAGATAAATGAAATGAGAGTGGGTGGGGGGTGGAGGGAGTGTTTGGAAAATGTTCCTCTTTTTCAATGACATTAGAAAAGGTTCTAATAGTGTACATTTGCTGGCTTTTAGTAGCTCATATACTCTTCCCTGAACCAATCACTGTGACTAAAGGCATGCGTGATCTGATTCGTCAGATATAAATGTCATGTGTGCTAACAGATTGAGGATGGAGTTGATACCACCATAACTACTTGGTCAGAGTGTGGTGCAGGATAGTCTACTGGAGAAAAATCAAGGTGATTTACCTGCAGAAGGAAGAAGGAATGAATAAATATTGCCACCCCTACTCCAGGTCCTCGCCTTATCAGAAGAAACAAGATACATAATGCATTATCTATAGACTGGTTAGGATTAAATTATGGTCATTTTTGATCTAGTCAGTGGTCTTTAGACTTCATCTGAAGGTTAGGCCTGGGGCCATGGACATGAGGGTCCAGAGACTTTTCAGGAAACCATTCTGTATTCTGACAGAAGCTCCAGATATTCCAAACTCTCATTTTCCAGCTCCATACAGAGAAATCATTGAACCTATGGATTCCTCTGGGAATTCCTATGTGTGGGAAAACTACTAGGAGCTCTTATTCTAATTACCATCCTTTGAGATGATCCCCAGTAACCTGGGGCTCCATAACCACTTTACAGTTTAAACAGAAGCCTCCAGTTTTGCCTCAGTGCGAATGTAGCCAAAACCTTGAGGTTTATAACTATGAAACTAGATACTCATAAAAAAGAAAAAAGATAGGAAGGTGACTAGGCTTGGATTTTATAAAAAAAAGGAATTATTTGTGGGTAAGATCTGGTAAATAAAAGAAAAATATATGTCATTTGTTTTACAGATTTTTAAAGAATTTTTAAAAGTTTTTTAATTGCACACTGTAATTGTACATATTTATGTGGTACAACTTGATATTTCAATGCCTATATATGTTGTATAATGATCCAATCAGGGTAGTTAGTGTATATATCACCTCATTTATCATTTCTTTGTGGTGAGAAGATTCAAAAGCCTCTCTTTTAGCTATTTTGTAATATACAATATTTTGTTGTTAACTAGTCACTCTACTCTGCATTATGACACCAGTATTTATTCCTCTTATTTAATTGTACCTTTGTATCAGTTTACTAACTTTCATCATCTGCCCTCTCCAGTCTCTTGTTATCTATCTGGTAACCACTTCTCTGATCTCTGTTTCTATAGTAAATCACCTTTTTTTTTTCTTTAGATTGCAAGAGTGAGATCAAAGTGGTATTTGTCTTTTTGTGTCTGGCTTATTTCACTTAATATCATGGTCTCCAGGTTCATCCACTTTGTTACAAATGACAGAATTTTATTCCTTTTTATGGCTGAATAGTAATCCATTGTGTGTATGTATGTACCACATTTTCTTCATCCATTCATCTGTAGATGGGCGCTTAGCATCACTCCATATCTTGGCCATTGTAACTAGTGTTGAAATGAACGTGAATGGAAATTTCTCTTCAACATACTGGTTTCATTTCCTTTGGATAAATTCTCGGTAGTGGGAATGCTGGATTGTAAGGTATTAATAATTTTATTTTAAATTTTTTCAGGAGTCTCCATAGTGTTTTCCTTAATGGCTATATTAAGTTACATTGCAACCAACATTGTATCAGTGTTCCCATTTCTTCACATCATCACCAACAATTGTTTTCTTTTATGTTTTTGATTATAGCCATTCTAAATGGAGTAAGGTGATATCTCACTGTGGTTTTGATTTGCATTTCCCTGATGATTAGTGATGTTGAGAATTTTTTCACATAGCTGTTGGCAGTTAGTGTGTCTTCTTTTGAGAAATGTTTATTAAGGTCTTTTGCCCAGTTTTAAATCAGGTTATTTGGGATATTTTGCTGTTAAGTCCCTTGTACATTCCAGATATTAACCCCTTGCAAAATGTACAGTTTGCGAATATTTTTTTCCCCTATTCTATAGGTTATCTCTTCACTCTGGTAATAGTTTTCTTTGCTGTGTAAAAGATTTTTAATACATTCTAATACTATGTGTCTACTTCTGCTTTTGTTGCCTGTGCTTTTGAGGTCTCATTTAAACAATCAGCCCAATGTCGTGAAACATTTCCCCTGTGTTTTCTTCTCATAGTTTCATAGTTCTGGGTTTTACATTTAAGTCTTTAATCTGTTTTGAGTTGGTTTTTGTATTGGTTAGAGGTAGGGGTCTAGTCTCATTCTTCTACATGTGAATATTTTAATTTTCCTAAGACCATTTATTGAAGAGAATATCTTTTTCTCAATGTATGTCCTTGGCACCTTTGTAGTTGCATGAATTTCAGGGTTCTTTGTTCTGTTCCATTGGTCTATGTGTCTATTTTTATACCAGTGCCATGCTATTTTGGTTGCTATATCTTAGTAGCATATTTTGAAGTCAGGTAGTGTGATGTCTATAGCTTTGTTATTTTTGCTAAAATTTACTTTGGCTATTTGGGATCTTCCGTGGTTTCATATAGATTTCAGGATTTTTTTTTCTATTTCTTGATATTTTAATAGGTATTGTATTAAATCTGCCCATCACTTTGGGCATTATGGCCATTTTAGCAATATTAGTTCTTTCAATTCATAAACATGATACTTTCCATTTATCTGTGTCCTCTTCAATTTGTTTCATCAACATTTTATAGTTTTCAGTGTAGAGGTCTTTCACTTCCTTGGTTAAGTTTATTCCTATATATCTTATTTTTATAGCTATAATAAATGAAATTATTTTCATAATTTGAATTCAAATAGTTCACTATTAGCATATAGAAATGCTACTTGGTTTTGTATGTTGATTTTGTATCCTGTAACTTTACTCAAACTGTTTATTAGTTTTGACAGTTTTTTCGTAGAGTCTTTGGGACTTTCTGCATACCAGCTTACGTTGGAGATATTGTGGGATCGGTTCCAGATCACTACAATAAAGTGAATATCACAATAAAGTGAGTCATACAAATTTTATGGTTTTCAGTGCATATAAAATTTATTTTTACATGTATTATAGTCTATTAAGTGTGCAATAGGATTATATCTAAAAAATAGTATGTATAAAATACTTTATGCTAAAAAATGGTGACACAGAGACATGAAGTGAACACCTGTTTTGGGGGAAAATGTCCTCAATAGACTTGCTCAAAGGAGAGTTGTCACAAAACTTCAACTTTTTAAAAAAATGCAATATCTGCAAAGCACAATAAAACAAAATGCAATAAAACCAGGTATGCCTGTATAAGATCGCATTGCCTGCAAACAGGGACAATTTGACTTTCTCCTTTCCAATTTGTATGCCTTTTATTTCTTTGTCTTACCTAATTGTTCAAGCTAGGGCTTCCAGTATTATGAACAGATACTGTTTTGTTCCTGATCTTAGAGGAAATGCTTTCAGCCTTCCCACTTCAGTATGATATTAGTTGTGGGTTTGTCTTATATGGACTTTATTGTGTTGAGGTACATACCCTCTTTACCTGTATGTTGAGAGTTTTTATCTTGAAAAGATACTGAATTTTGTCAAATGCTTTTTCTGTGTCTATTGAAATAATCACATGGTTGCTGTCTTTCTGTTAATGTAGTGTATTACATTTATGGAGTTGCATATGTGAAAACAACATTGTATTGCTGAGATAAATTCCATTTGATCATAGTGGATGATCTTTTTCATGTGCTGTTGAATTCAGTTTGATTCTTAAGAACTTTGCATTTATGTTCATCAGGGACAGTGGCCTGTAGTTTTTTTGTTTTGCTTTGTTGTGTTGTGTTCTTTTCTGGTTTTGGAATCTGAGTAAAGCTGGCCTTTTTAAATGAGTTTGGAAGTATTCCCACCTCTTCAATATTCTAAAATAGTGTAATAAGAATTGGTATTAGTTTTTATTTAATTTTTTGGTAGAATTCAGCAATGAAGTCATCAGGTCCTGGGTTTCTCTTTGATGGAAGACTTTTTATTACTGATTCAATTTACTTGCTCATTATAGATCTCTTTAGAATTTTTGTTTCTTTATAATTTAATCTTGGAAGATTGCATGTCTCTAAATTTATATATTTCTTCTATGTTTTCAAATTTGTTGGTATAAAGCGATAGCCTCTTATGATCCTTTGTATTTCTGTGGTATCAGGTATAATGTGTCTTTATTCATCTCTGGTTTTATTTATTTGAGTCTTCTCTTTTTTTAGGCTAGCTAAGGGCTGACAATTTTGTTATATTAAAAAAAAAACAAATTCATTAAATTTGTGATTGCTTTTTCTCCCTATTTTGTTTATTTCTGCTCTGAGTCTTATTATATTTTTTCTTCTAACAATTTGGCTTTACTTTGATTTTGTCTTTCTAGTTCTTTGAGGTACATTATTAGGTTGTTTATTAGAAGTCTTTCTTCTTTTTTGATGTAGGTATTTACTGCTGTAAACTTCCCTCTTAGAACTGCTTTTTCTGTGTTTCCTAAGCTTTGATATGTATTTCTATTCTTATTTAGCTCAAGGATTTTTTAAAAATTTCCCTTTTAATTTCTTCATTGACCCATTGGTTGTTTAAGAGCATGTTGTTTAATTTCAATGTATATGTAAAGTTTTGGAAGTTTTTCTTGTTGTTTTCTAGTTTTAAACCATTGTGGTCAGAATGATACTTAATATGATTTCTATTGTCTTAACTTTGGTAAGACATACTCTGTGGCCTACCGTGTAATCTATCCTGGAGAATGTGCCATGTGCAGTTCAGAAAAATGTACATTCTGCAACTGTTGGATGGAATGCTTTGCAAATATCTTTTAGGTCCTTTTGGCATATAGTGCATTTTACTTTCAGTGTTTCTTTGTTGAGTTTTCTATATCTTTTGTCCACTGCTGAAAGTGGGGTGTTGACATTCTCTACCATTATTATATTGCAGTCTAATTTGCATTTCTTGTCTAATAATATTTTCTTTGTATATTATATATTATACATATAAAAATATTTTATATATCATATAATATGTAATATATAGGGTACTTTGGGAGCATATATATTTATTATTTTTATATTTTCTTTTTTAATTGATCCCTTTATAATTATATAATGACCTTTTTATCTTTTTACAGTGTTTGACTTAAATATTATTTTATCTGATGTAAGTATGACCACTTTGCTTCTGTTTTCTGTTTACAAGGAATATCTTTTTCCATCTCTTCACTTTCAGTCTATGTTTGCCTTTAATGGGTGAAGTGAGTCTCCTATAGGTAACATGTACTTGAGTCATGTTTTTTATATCCATTCATTCACTCAATATCTTTTAATTTAATCCACTCACATTTAAAGTTATTATTGATATGTAAGG
The DNA here is from genome assembly GCA_008750895.1 of Mirza zaza. NCBI lineage: Eukaryota > Metazoa > Chordata > Mammalia > Primates > Cheirogaleidae > Mirza > Mirza zaza. Next base: position 46,706 of record VSMD01092218.1, on the reverse strand, counting down.
ATTTACTCCTGCTGTTTTGTTAATTATTTTCTATGTGTTTTTAGATTCTTTGTTCCATTCTTCCTTTCTGTCACTTACCTTTGTGCTTTGGCAGTTTTCTGTGATGCTAAGCTTTCTTTTCTTTTTCTCATTTGTGCATCTGTTGTAATGTCTTCTGGTTACATGCAGCTAACTTAAAGAATCTTGTAGTTACAATAAATTATTTTAAGCCTATAAACACTTGACTTGGGTTGCATAAAAATACTCTAGATTATTTTTCTTCCCTTCTCAATTTATATTGTAGTTGCCCTGATTTACTTCTTAAACAGTTATGTGTTCCTTAACCACTAATTTTAGCTGTTATTGTTTTTATCATTTTTACTTTAAACCTTCATACTAAAGAATGAAGGGATTCACATGGCACAATTATGCTACTGGGGTATTCTGAATTTGATTTATAAATTTACCTCTATTGATGAGTTTTACACTTTCATGTGTTTTCATGATGGTGATGTTTTGTTTCCAATTGTAGCAGTCTCTTAAATTCCTTCAGCTTTTGCTTGTCTGGAAAGTTCTTTATTTCTGCTCCATTTCTGAAGAGCAGATTTGCTGGAAATAGTATCTTTGGCTGGCAGTTGTTTTCTTTCAATACTTCAAATATATTATCCCATTCTTTACTGGCCTGCAATGTTTCTGCTAGGAAATCTACTGATAGTCTAATGAACATTCCCTTCTATGTGACTTAATACTTTCCTATTGCAGCTTTTAGAATTCTCTTTTTCTGTGTCTTTTAATAGTTTGAATATAATGTGCCTTGGAGAGAAGTTTTTGAGTTGAATGAAATTGGGAGTCTTTGAACTTCCATAATCTGGATGTCCATATCTCTCCCAATATTTGGGATGTTTCAACTATTATCTCATTATATAGGTTTTCTTTGCCTGTTTCCATCTCTTCTTCATCTTACTCGCCTATAAGATAATATTTGTTTAGTTAATGATGCAAATCCCATAATCTTATGGAATTTCTTTATTTTTTATGCATATTTTTCCCTCTGACTGGATTATTTCAAAATAACTGCAAATTAAAAAATTCTTTCTTCTGCTTGATTTCAGTCTGTTCTTAAAGATTTTGGTAATATTTTTTATTTCATACATTGAATTCTTCAGCACCAATATTTCTGTTTGGTTCTTTTGTATATCTAACTCTGTTGAATTCTTCATTCAGTCATGAATTGTTTTTTGGATTTTACTGAATTATTTGTGTTCTCATGTAGCTCCTTGAGTTCCCTTATAATCATTATTTTGGATTTCTTTTCAGATATTTCATGAATGTCCTTTTCTTTGTAGTCTGTTTCTAGAGACTTATTTTGTTCATTTAGGGGTGCCATGTTTCCTTATTTTTTATGTTTTTTGTGTCCCTACGTTGATATCTTTGTATCTAGTAGAATAGTTGCTTTCTCCAATGTTATGTAGTAACTTTTTATGGAAAGATTTATTTTCTGTACTTCGGTCCTAGGGTATTAGTTGGGCAGGGGGCATTGGATTTGGTTATGGTTAGGCTCAGTATTGTGGGCTCTATGAAGTTGCTTTAGCTGTAATCCTTGGCAGTAATATCTATAATTGTTTCAGTACCCTAGAGTATGGGTCTTTTTGCTGGAAGTGGTGCAATTTTGCTGGGGTGGTAAGAGTGGAGTCAGCTAGATATTAGGCCAAGTAGGTGAGGGTGTGGAGGGCTGAGAGGCTGTCTGGTAGGATCTCCAGGGAGGTGGTGGCCACCACCAGACCAGCTATTGGGCCTGATGTGCATGTGTGCATGTGGTCACAGCAAGGTCAGACTGCCCTGCAGCAGATTGTCTGGGGGCTAGGCTGCCACCAGACAAGCTGTCAAGTTGGGCATTGGGGCATTTGTATGCATCAAAGCTAGGTGGCTCTATAGTAGTCTGTCTTGGGGCAAGATCTCTGAAGGACTAGCTGTTAAGCCATGTGTAGACACATCTGGGCAAGGCAAGCTGGTCAGCTGTCCAATACAAGTGTGTGCTGGCAAGTTGGCTGGCTGGCTGTTCATTTACTTCCCCATTGTGCAGGTTCACCTCTCCCCTGGAAGATTGGTGTGACACATGTGTTTTATGCTGGTGTCTCAGTTGTCCAATCTGGCCTAGGCTCTGGAGAGTCAGGTTTGTGGTACTATGGTCATCTGTATGAACATGGTGAAATAACAGTGGGGACTCAGAGTGAGGGATAGAGTCAGTTGCTACTGGACCCCAGGTCAGGATACACTCTAGTAATGTGTCCACTTTCAAGTTAGCACTGAGTCATAGAAATTAGGTCATGGTGGTGTGGGGTGGGTTTCTACTCAGAAGCAATGCAGCTGTGTGAACTTCTGGCTACTCTACAAACCATATTCGGGACAGTGAGGATGGGAGGACTCCACTTCAGGAAGGACTGCTAATGTTTCTGTCTGCAATGGGAACCACTAAAAATCTCCTGCTTACCTTTTCCCCGTAAAGTGTGCCCCTAACTCTGAGCAGATCTCAGCAGGGTCACAGTGTGGCTGAGGCAAAATGCCTCATTCTCCTGCCCTCTTGCTGGTGCTATCCTGGGTTTCCATGCTTTCAGGGATTTCACCAACCCCTGGTATTCTCCATCATACTTCCTCAGTCACTCTAGTTAAGATATAGTTGTGCATTTTTTTCTTTTTGGCCCCTTTTGGTGGGGGCTACAAGCACTAGGTAACTCTAGTTAGCCATCCTGCTGATGTTACTCCAGACAGATTTGATAGATTTTACAGATCTTATGCTTGCAGGAATATCTAACACAATAATACATGAACATAGATCATGGAACTGATATATTTTATGGATGAAATTTTTTAGTGATAACAGAACATGCAGGGCATGGAAGTTAATTCTGTCAAATCTAAGAATTTCTGCTAAAACTTTATGCAGAGGTAGCTTTAGGATGAGAGGAGTCCCAAATAGCCAGTCATCATCTCACTATATCTGCCATAGTAGTTAGGAGAGTGAAACAAGATATCACGAAGATAGCTTTGAAACTTTTTATGATATTTAAGAGAGCCAGCCTGAAGAAATAAATGAATAAGCAAAATAGTAAACCTATTTTTTACATCAAAAATTCTTATAAGTTAATTTATCATACTAGTTGAATAAGCATTGATGATCCTTGCAGAAATGAAAATTTATTCTCTAAGAATGTAGTCAGCTAATTAAAATTGCCTTGGCAATAACAAGTCAGAGATATGGAGATATATTTTGATTCAATATTTTGAATCCAACGGTTATTGATTATTTCTTCTTTCCTTAAATATTGATATTTTTTCTTCTCATGAAGGGATTTTACTTTGAACACTATGTTGCCTCTGATTAAATCTGCTATTTGAGCTCAAGATGGACAACATTTTCAACTCTGTAGGAAGTCATAGTTGCCAAGAAAAGATTTCAAACTGGCAGGTCAATTAAGAGAACAGAACCCCTGCTTCCAGGCAAATTTCCATGCTGACTCAGATCAGTGTGTCAGAAGCTCTGCCCTGTAGGTGAGATATGTGACCTTACCAAATATACATTTTATTTTAAAAAAAAACCCAAAAGGTACTGGAGGATTTTACAACTCATTTTCAGAAAACAGAATATAATTATGGCTTCATGGATCTCACTAGTACCAAAATTTAAAAACTGAACTCAATTCTTACATTTTATAATGGTTATTTTGAAGTGATTTAATATATTTCACCTAAAGACATTTTAAAAATATTTTGTAAATTGGAGATAGAGTACATATGTATTCCATAATAAATTGGTGAGCCAATTAAAAGTCCTGTTTGACATGTAGGGAGTAGTTATTTCCTGACTTAGCAAGTGAGAAAAGCAGCATATGTCTAAATGAGACTCACATTTCCCCAGCCCAAAAGTATCATCAGCCTAGGGCTGTTGCTGTCTAGCTTGTATTAGGAATAAACTAGTACATTTTGAGGAAATGCAGTTTTTCTTCTTCCAAATTTTAGAAGGCAAACTAAAAGAACACATTTTAAAAAGGATTTATTGTGGTACACTTCATTTTAAGTCATTGCTTCTGGACATGCCAAGCAAATTTGTAAAGTAAAAATCTTAATATACCAGAAGGGAAGATCTTTTATTCAAACATCCCCGGAGTGAAACATTTAGTCAAGTAAAGAATCCTTTTGTAATATATTCTTCAGTTTGGTTCTATCATTTATGTGGAACAGCAACTCAGCCCCCACATGGAAGGTGATTGGCGGTTATGGAAGAACATATGGAGAGCAATGGTAGCAGCGGGGGCAATGGAATGAGAAGTGGAATTGTTCTCACAGAGACTGAGATGGAAAGCCTTTAGGAATAGAGGTATCTCAGACTTAGCTACTTGTTGTGTCTCTTTTCCTTTGTTCTTATTGTTCTTTTTGCACCTTCTGATCAACTCTCACTAAGACTATACTTCCTGCCTTTCTAGTCTCCATGAATTCTATGTCTCATAACTTCCTATTTCTCATAACTTTGACATCCTGTGAGACCTCATGGCTCCAAATCCAGCTCATTCCCGACTTTCCTGCCTGAGCTCCAACAGCTGTCTGTATATCTCAACAGTGAAGAATAGAGTGTGATTGGCTCCCTTAGCCTTTTAGAGTCTATGCATTTTCTGCTTAAGGGTGAGTGTCCTTCCTTAAAACCAATCAGCTGTAGAGGGCACGTTACATGGAATAAAACAGAAATAATTGGGGGCTGTAGTTTCAGCACATCCTGACCATGGGACCTCGGAAGGAAATTGTGTGAGTCAGACATTCTGAAGTTTGGCCAGTCCATTGAAATGCTTATAAACTTCTAAAATTTCTCTATTTTCAATTTCATAAAATCTGGATTTTTAAGTGTGTGTATTTGTGAGTGCATGTATGTATTGACATTGTGGTTACCTCTCTTTATTTTATTTCATTTTATTTATTTATTTATTTTAGCATATTATGGGGGTACAAGTGTTAAGGTTACATATATTGCCCATGCTCCCCTCCCCCCTCAAGTAAGAGCTTCAAGCGTGTCCATCCCCCAAACGGACTGCAAACTAGTTCAACCTCTGTGGTTACCTCTCAATCCTCTACTCCTCTTCACCTACTCTACAGAAGCTAATCACGTGATTTGAATGGTGTTGACCTCATCCTCACCTCCAGAGATAGACCTCTTCCAGTCATTCAACTCAGCTTCTTTCTAATAGTAATTAGTAGTAATCCAGGACAAATAGCATTTATCGTTTCTTTCTCCCTCTCTCCCACTCTCTCTCTCTCAGCTGGGGACATGACTTAATTGAACTAATCAGAATAAAGCTTGAGGTTATTGTGTGTGATCCTCAGGAAAAGTCAAACCCTAATTGTTCCTGCTTGATATGAATGATGAAGCATGTGGTCCCTAAAACCTGATCACAAAATAGCCAGCCAATCAGTTACTATGAGAGAGTGGGTCTTATGATGGAACATATACCGCCTAAGGCAAAAAGAAAATAATGAAGGAAACTTGTGTTTGATAACTTTGCTCAACTTCTGAATTAAGGTTCACTTCGAATTTATTTCTTCAAACACTACAGCTACTTGAGCTGATATATTTCCTTTATTATTGAACCTAGTTTGAACTAGGTTATGTAAAAAAAATGGAACATGTCCAACTAGTGGAGTATTTTTCTTAGATTAAATTTTATTGAAAAAAAGGTTTAGACTTTCAATAAGTATTAACTCTACAGAAAAAAGTATATTTAACACAGGCAATGCACAGTAAACTGTGTCCCCTTCAGGAGTAAAGGTGAATGAGAAGGGATTCCAGGAAGGTTGGAAAAACAGGACTAGGTGAGAGCCTAAAGGCAGTTACTATGAGTTCCATGTAGCCTAGGCAAGAATGTAAGTTTCATATGAGAAAGAAAAATAATTTTTTTCAGTTTATCATAAGAAATTATTTAGTAGGTATTGCACTGAATAAGGGAATTAATTATGGGTAATTTTTTGGATATAGTTATTCCTCTTACACTCTGCTTATTTGCTGCTTAAGCATCTGTGAACTTATGGAAAGTTACCAAAGATCTTGTTTTTTATGCCTTCTTAGGGTGGAATGCTCTCTCTCTTGCAGAGTTCAAATTCAGTTCTAGCTAGATACGATATTGATCATGGGGACGTGGTTCCCAGACTTGATGCTCCTAACCTGAGCCTAAGCACAGTTGTAGACTGATGTGGGATGTGGGAGAATGTACTGGACCGGGACATCAATGTGGGTACTGAGCAGAAGGCAAGGAACTCACTTTAGGGAAATGGCCAGAGAAGAGGCCAAAAAGATGACATATGTGGTTGGCTCATCTCTCTTGAGAGCTGGAGCAACTTCAAGGCAGTGACTACATCTGTCCAGGCAAAACTGGATGGGGGTACCAAAGAGAAGGAAATTCTTCACCCAGAAACTTTAAGATCAGAAAACGATCTTTTGGAGAGGGTAGTACTTTCATAAAAACTTATTATGCATTAAGCTAGTGGAAACTTAAAGACAAGCATTTCCCGATGTGTGTCACTTGGAATAGTGGGGTTTTTTGTTATATTAATAGATGTTATATAAAAGAGGGTGTGAATGGATTTTTCAGATTAAATACATTCAGGAAAGAATTTTTCAAAACAATGTAAGACATTTCCTTACTGCCAAGAGACTCAGCCTTATTAAATATGCACTGTGAATCTACTGATTTAGTGTATACTCTCTCCAAATTTCCCTAGATCTTTTTTATTTTTTTTCTATTTTTCTTCTTTCTTTTCTCTCTCTCTCTCTCTCTCTCTCTCTCTCTCTCTCTCTCTCTCTCTCTCTCTCCCTCCCCCCCATTCTCTCTCTTGCTTTCTTTTTCTTCTTTTTTTTTCTTTTTACATAGTGTTTCCTGGCTGGGGTGACTATGGAACATATTTTAGAAATCGTTAATTAAAGTTAATCACAGAGGGTTACATACAAGGAAACTGAAGCCTGGAGAGATGAAGTGACTCAACTGACTAACACTGAAGCGTGAGTTAGTGGCACTACTAATATTCAGATCTATACCCCCCAAGTTCTACTTTTTCTCTACTCTGTGACAGTTTTCTTCTTCTATATCGTCTAACATACATTGGTTTCCATTTCCTTTAAAATATTTTCTCTCATTCACATTGCCTGGTGAATCTTTAAATAGAGGAGTTAATAACTGTACTGGGTAGACATACATCAAGGTTCTGGGTGGTAGATCCAAGTTAATGGATGCTTGATCCCTCTAAAATGATGTGGACCATTTGTGTCATAAGGATCTCTTACACAGTAGCTATAAACACTTTATAAGAATACAGCATCTTCATTAAAAGGAATAAATGCTATATAAACAGAGCATCAGGAAGACATCTACTTTATAGCATTTCTTACTACAGTGGAAATACATGTATTCATATTAGCTTAGCCATTGTTAAGAAAAAAAGTTATTCAGGACTTGAAAATTAAATAGATTCAATTTTTATATATTTTCCTAAATATAGTCTTGACTATAGAAGAAGAATATGAAAAATATATGAGTGGACTGCTTTATATTGCAGTTTTTAAGAAGGAATGATATAAAACACTCCATAAATGCTGCACAGCTATTTATCTTCTTATCTCTCTGAAACCTTTAGAGTGAGCTCGTGGTGTGCTGGCAGATTGGAATCTCAGATATCAGTAAATATTGCAAAATCCATTTCAAATAGTTGAGTAGGTTTTCACAGTTCAATGAAGTATGAGGTGAAAAAGATGGAATATATAGGACAAGTTGTTTAGTTAGTTAACAGGATAATATGAAGACTTGTTATTTCTTAGTATGCATAATTATAAAGTATAATTCTAAAAAACTAATTAAATGGAAACTAAATAATGGTAATGACAAGCCTGAATTTTAGATAGGAGTATTTCATATAATCATTTGAATAAAAAATGATGTCAAACTATATTAAAATTTTGACATGTTATAAAGTATTGAAGACACACAGAATGGAGTTCAACTGGATAAATTCTTTTGTATTACATATAAATAAGAAAATCAAATGACTCAAGTAAAAATGAACAACTGTTTATGAATTATAGTTTATGAGTTCGGAATAGACTAGAATCATAAAACAGCTGTTTTAGTACAGGTTGAATGAGATAGTGTAATTCTTCTATGGAAAGGATGAAGGCAGTCTAATGGAAAGTGACCCTATTCCATGGTCCTGAGTAAAGCTGTACATGGGCAAGAACATTCAGTGTATCAACCTCAATTTACAAAGGTCGTTGTGAACATAATTTGGCCACGAGGACTGTGAAAGATTGAACATGATTTGAAGAAGAGAGACGGAGCTGTGAGCTTACCGAAGTAGAACAAGAAACTTTAATACCCTATTAGGTCTGGACACTCAGAGATAGTATGGAAAGGTGGAAGAAATCTGGGATGCATATCAGAGATCCTCCTATGGAGCTACATGATGTTGAGATCTGAGAAGTTGAGAGAGAGGAAACTGTGGAGACTGGGCAGTGGTGTTTTCTCTCCATGACCTCTGTGAGCCCCAGGATGCTCTCATCTCTCTCTGGTCTAGGGCCTTCAGCCACCTTATTAATATGGTTTTGCTGCCAGCATATGATACTTCAGTCTTCAAGGCTTTTGAACACATATTTAAGATGATTTCCAATCATGATCTATTTAAAGGGATAATTTTCATTCAAACTTAGAGGAGAATGAAACAAATAGTCTTCTACAGTACCATACTCTGTTCTGAATACCTCAATACATTAGTCTTGCTACCTAATTGGTGCAAGTACTACTAAACCTATTGATTATGGAAACATTCCTATAGAAAGAAGAGAGAGGAATAATGATGGTACACTTATCAAAAGAAGAAAAACTCTCGAATTTAATATGATGCTACCAAGACAGAAGTATTGTGAAGATATTGATGCTTAAGTTGCAGGTCCCTCACTTGGATGAGTCCCTTCTGAGACCTAGGAAAGGAGCCCTTGCAAAGTACTCATATAATTGTATGTTTGTGTAAAATTTGTAAAAGTAATGCATTTCGTTTCATTTCTTTTGAACAGAGGCTCTACAAAATCTGGAACTGTCCCTTTCTGTATTTATGATATGTAAAGAAAACCTGGCTTTTTATATGTTTTATTTACTGGATCTGATCTTAACAACAACAATAACGACAACAAAAAAACTTGTCAAATCGGAGCATCCCTTTTCATGTACATATTTCCTTTTCAGATAAGCATTGTCTCTCCTGGGGAAATATTCAATCTTCAGTATTCTTCTCCCACCCACAGCACTTCTTTACTCTATGAGGAAAATCTTTCTGTTCTCCAACAAATATAGGATGGTGCACTTGACCTTGTGTATGTGTGTGTGTGTGTGTGTGGGGGGAGGTGGAACAATAAAATCTGTGTCTATCTTTCCAGTCTTTGTTTGCCTCTATTTAAGTGTTTTAGCTGGTCTGGTTCCAGAACTCTAGATCAAATAAGTCGTTTTTTCAGTCAGGGCATGATAATCATTCCAGAATCTCTTACCTACCTTGCAGACATCTCTCTGTGTTAGCAACGTTATCTATATGATCCTTGTTTGGGTTTTTTTAGCCCTAGCTTCTGTAGCTTAACCCTTGCTATGTGATTGCACAGCAGGTCTTCATTCTTATGCGTGATCAAATTATCACTTTCTTGACTCCCACAGGACATACGGGAACTTCTAATTAGATCCACCTTACTACACATGGGAGCAAGGTGAGAAGTAAATGTTTTAATGAAGGTTACTCTTGCAACTTCCTACTGGGCATTGAACCCTGTGGCTGTCACCTTCCATCTTACCAAATGAGAGTGTAGCCAAGCCCTCTTGACTTTTCTGTTACCACTTCTAACACTTTCATTATAGGATTCTGCCATAAACAGGTATAATAGATTGTTGAAATTCCCCCAATTCTTTATCCCTCCCTGTATTTACATCCTTTGAAATGTAAAGTTGCAATTCTGTCCATCAAGAGTTGGAATCTATTTCTCCACTACATGAATGCGGGCTGGCCAAGTGATTTGTTTTGAACAGTAGAACGAGGCAATGGAAGTCACACTGTGAAAATTCCCAAGCCCACATTTTGAGAGGCATTTTATAGTTTAATTCTGTCTATTTTGTCATTTGTCTTCACCATAAACACAAGCCTGAGATAAAGTGCTAAAGGATGAGAAACCATGTGGGACAGAATTGGTTGTTCTCAACCAAGATCACCCTATATCAGCAGCCATTGAAGACCATCTAGCTAAATGCAGACACATCAGTGTGAGCTGGTGAGATCACTGTAATACAATACTCAACCTGCAGACTTATTAGAAATAATCATTGGTAAGCCATCAAATTTTGGTATTGTTCATTGTATAGTGATAGCCAACTGATATATGTGTTGTTCTCCCTCTTCTCATGAACCTTAGTTTTACTGTTCTTACTCTACAGAATACAACTTTTGCTTACTATAAGATTTTGATGTGTTGATGCTCGGCTTTATTTTGTTTAGGTATATGAAAATTTATAATTTGAAAACATATTTTCCCATTTTTATAGATTCTTCTTTTCAAGATCATTGTCTCATTAGGATTGTAAAAAAAATGATCTTTGAGATTAAAGCAGATCAATGATCTCTTTGCTCTAGGTATAGCTGCCATCTCTTAAAGAGTATGGGTACCAATCTTAGATTGTATAGTGAGCCACAAGGCAATCTGATTAATAGGATGTGAAAAGATAACTAATAATCCTTCAATAGGACTATTGCTAACAGTATTCATTCTAGGAGATAGATATGACAGTAAAAGAGAAATCTGAAGACTTCTTCAAGGTCATTTCTACCTCTAGACATAGCCAATAATGAGTAAAAATTTTGTAAGTTTTGTAAGTTTTGAAGCATAAAGATTAAAAATAAAAGTGATACATATGAATCTTTCTACATTTTCAAAATACTGTGATCAACATATCTCATTTAAATACTTAGAAAAGCTCTATAAGGTAGGCAAGGCAAGCATTGTGATCTCTATATTATGTAAAAAGAAATCAAACCTTATGTATATTAAAGTAGCAGCCATGGAATCCATTTCAGTTTATCTGGCTTCTAACCCATTATTTTTATAGCATGAGGAAAAATAGAATAGGAGAGATAACATCCACATTTCCAGATACAATACAAGCTAGAATATGCTAAAGTATATAGAAAAGATAAATATGGTATTATTGCAATTTACAGGAAGAGAAAGCATTACTTTTGTCTAACTGATAAAAAGTGGTATTTGAATTGAGCTTTACAGAAAATGAGGTTAGCTCAGAAACATAACAATGAATCAACACCATAGACATCTATTAATGTAACATACTGCACTGACTAAATAATGGATTTTTTAAAAACTTGAATGTTTAAATTAATGCAAAAAAGCAATTATTTAAATTCAATATCAATTAAAAAACTGATAGCAAACTAAAAATGAAAAAGCCTTTTTTAATTATCTTTATTTTTTTTTCTATTTTTTTTAATTTCAGCATAATATGGGGGTACAAATGTTAAGGTTACATACATTGCTATTGCCTTCCCTCCCTCCTCGAGTCAGAGCTTCAAGCGTGTCCATGCCCCCGACAATGCACAATGCACTTATGTATATATATAAACCCATCCCCTCACCCCTACCTGCCCAACACCTGATAATTTATATATATATAACATTTTGGTTAGATTTTATAACTTTGCCTTTATCTAGCAAAGGTTAGAGGTATGCCCTTCCCTTCCACACTGTTCACCGCATCCCTCAGATGTGGGTCTATCCTCCCACCACCCGAATCTCTGGTGAACATCACCACCCTTTGAGCACCATATTGATAATCATTTGGTACCAATGTGTCAGCGAGTACATGTGGAGCCCATTTTTCTGATCTTGTGTCACCTCACTTTGGATAATGGGCTCAGGTTCAATCCAGGATAATATAAGGGGTGTTATCTTGCTGTCGTTTCTTAGAATTGAGTAATATTCCATTGTAAACATATACCAAATTTTAATTATCCAGTCATGAATTGATGGGCACCTGGGTTGTTTCCACGTCCTTGCAATAGTGAATTGTGCTGCCATAAACATTCGGGTGCAGATGTCTTTATAATAGAATGTCTTATGATCTTTTGGGTAGATGCCTAATAATGCTATTGCTGGGTTGAAAGGTATTTCTATTTTTAGCTGTTTGAGGTATCTCCAAATTCTTTTCCACAAATGTTGCACTAATTTGCAGTCCCACCAGCAGTGTAAGAGTGTTCCTGTCTCTCCGCATCCTTGCCAGCATTTGTTGTTTTGGGATTTCTTGGTACAGCCCATTCTCATTGGGGTTAGATGATAGCTCATTGTGGTTTTGATTTGCATTTCTCTAATGAGTAGAGATGTTGAGCATTGTTTTATATGTTTGCTGGCTATTATTCTGTCTTTTTTGGAAAAGTTTCTGTTCATTTCCATTGCCTATTTCTTGATGGGATTGTTTGATTTTTTCTTGTTAAATCTTTTGAGTTCTAGATGGATTCTTGTTATCAGATCTCTATCGGAAGTGTAGAGAGCAAATATTTTCTCCCATTCTGAAGGTTGTCTATTCGCTCTAATGATAGTTTCTTTGGCTGAGCAGAAACTTTTTAGTTTGATCAGATCCCATTTGTTTATTTTTGTTGCTCCAGTGATTGCTTTGTGGGTTTTCTTCAAAAATTCTTTGCCTCAGCCTATGTCAGAAAGAGTTTTCCCAACATATTCTTCTAGGATTATTAGGGTTTCATGCCTTAGGTTTAAGTCTGTTATCCATCTTGAGTGGATTTTTGTGAGAGGTGAGAGGTAGGGATCCTGATTCATTCTTCTGCATGTAGATATCCAGTTTTCCCAACACCATTTATTGAAGAGAGATTCTTTTCCCCAATGTATATTTTTTGTCTTCTTTATCAAAGATTAGGTTACCATATGCAGATGATTTCATCTCTGAAATCTCAGACCAATTCCAAACATCAATGCTTCTGTTCATGTGCCAGTCCCAGGCTGATTTAATTATTATTGCTTGAAGTCAAGAAAACTGATGCCTCCCAGTTTGTTCTTTTTACTTAAGATTGCTTTGGCAATATTAAGATATCTTAGTGGTAAAATTTCAAAAGCATTTCAATTAAATTAGGAACATGACAAGGATGTCTTCTAGGGATGGGACTAGGATGTGGTCATTAAAGACAAGGTCAACGTTTGCATGATTCTGAGAGTGAGTTACCCCTTAGAATTAGTACCCTGGGCCTCACTGGCCTCATGCTAGATATTCTTGGGAACAGAATTAAAGACAAATAATTAATAAGATGACTATAAATAAGACACATGAATGGAAAAGGAGACAAAATGGTTTTTGTTTACTGACTCTGGAATGTTTGTTCCACAAATAGCAAATGTATAGGTCTATGTTATGTATATGTATATATATATGTGTATGTATTGGTCTAGGTTTTGAGATGCATCATTATGAACTCCAGACTCATAAACTTTAATTTATAAAAGTGAAATCAATAAATACTTTTGATGTTTTACTAACAAGGTTCTTACAGTTTTCATGATCCAAATAACAAAAACAAACAGGATTCCTTGGTCTTATAACTACCTGCTTTTGTCAGAAATTTTCTCTGCTCAAAATATCTCCTAATTTGAGGGGAAGTCCATGGCTGAAAGTCTGTTACCACATGAATGAGTAAAAATTGCTTTTTGTTTTTTTTCTCATCACCCATTAGTGACTACTCTTATCCACTACCCACTTTTCTGTTCTCACCCCCACTATATATGTTCAAGAAGCCACCTCACCAGTGCCATGGCTGAGAATGTCCTCTGTGAGGGGTCTGCTTTCTGTGCCAAGGGGTCTCATGAAATTCCAAAGTAGTTGATACTGACATAAATTCCTTTACTACCAAATATCAGGTACTAGACACCACTACGTTTCTGATCCCTTACTCTCAGGGGACAACCTGTCCTCACACCTGGGCACTGGTTGGGTCCTGAGGTATGTCCACTCAGAATGTCAAAGCAACACTATACATCAGGAGATAATCTGGAGTAGTCAGCACACTGAAGCTACGTTTGTAAGTGTATTACACTATTTATCGTGCATGATATCTTGTAACCTCAGTATGTTATTGAGCCCCTAAGAAATATATATTATCAGCTTTTATATTTCAGCCCAACTATTTCTCAGACTCAACCCTAGCCCCATAACACATGGTTGAGAACAAATTGAAGTGACAGACATCACACTGTACTTTGCATTGACCATCCCTCTCACAGCTCCCAAGAAGCTTTCTCCTTGTGCAGAATTATATGATAACCCTTAGGATAAATTCTTTCCCTGAAGGATTCTTTATGCCTCATATAAAAAAGTACTTCTGTCCTGTTCCTCACACTCAATTTGTCAGGCATTCCCTGTTATGCCTTGGTTAGACATACCTTAGACTCGATTGAGAAACTGTATAAATTCTGATCTTAGAGGATGTCCTTTTGTCAATTAATTATTCAGCTTGACAGTGAAAGTATATAAGCAGTTACAACTAACAAAATAGGGAATTCTCAAACTCTTGTAGTGAAAAAAATACAAAAGGAGTTTTAACTTTTCTAGTATTTAGTCAGCTATCTTCAGAATGTAAATATCAAACATTAGTAATATATACAATCATAGTTAAAATTCTTGAAAAACGAAATGGCAACATCTGAAATATCAAACACTTGGTACCAGTACTCAATGTCAATAGTCTGGGCTTTGCGAAAGAAATGAAATCAGTAAATTCTCCAAGTGATAAGGTTTTAAGGAAAAACTCCCTTGGAAAGAAGAATTCTTATAATTTGCATTCAATGTTTTTAGGGTTGAAACATAGGCTTTGGAGAGAAACTTGAGTTTGAAGTCTTTTTATTCCTCTTATTAAGTCTGTGATCATAGACAATTACTTAAATTCTCTTTCAGTTTAATTTTCTATAAAATGGGAATTATAACTTAATAGGGGGATTTTTATCAAAATTTAATAAAATTATGTCTCCATGTGTTTAGCATATTCATTAGCATATACAAAGCACTCAGCAGTCGCTGTTATTTCTAAAATTTATTCAATAATTCTTCCCAACTTCCCTGGAACTTTCATGGGTTTTACTCTGTGACCTGCACAAAATGAGATATATAAATCTTTACTGACTTTAGGCTACAAATATCTATTCTTTTTCTGTTTATTTCTCTGATTTACATACGATTAAATTTGCTTAAAGTTAATGTGAGCACCCACCAGAACAATATGGAATATTTTTTTTAGTTGAATTCCTTTGATAACAAACACTATGCATTTTATATGTGCAAGATGAAATGGATAAAGTGCAATCTTAATTTAATGAGAAAAGATACTGAAAAATCATACATGTTTAAAATGCAGCACAAAAGTTCCGTACTTTAGTCTGGGTTTTTCTGATATGAGTAGAGAATGGTAACTTATTGCCATTGCTGACTTTCTGAGTCAGCAATGCAACTGACAAAGGCCATGGGGAGTTATAATTAGGTAATGAAATGAGGGTAGTATCATATTTTTCCCACTTTTAATGTGCTTGACAATCTTACAAAAAGCAGGTGTCTCTCACAACTAAACTGACATGGCTGGCTGGGCTGGGCATGTCACTGAAGCATGAAAAGCATTCCTTTATGAACAGCTGAAATCAACTCCCCTTATCAGCATCCAGCCCATGGAAACATGTTTTCTGGAGCTGGAGTCCCTGGCTCAGAGATTGCTTTGGCTGTATTCAAAAATGAAGACAAAGATCATGCACATCAATTTCACGTAATTAGTTTTCTACATGACTTTCATTTCCGTTAAGCTAGCTAATTAACAACATGCTACCAAATCAACTCTCCTACTCCTCTCTCTTGAGTTCATAGGCATTTTCACTCTCATTCTAAAATCAGCTCTGTTAACTTCGCTTCTTCTGCAATGATTCAGGCTTGAGGGTAGTTCCCCACTGAGATACAGTAGCTGTACTATTAATTTTGTTCTATATTTTTCTCTCTCCGGGAAACAGGCTATTTAATTCGTAAGATCGCTTTGAGGCAGTGTGTTTATGTTTTTGGGTAGATTTATGTAGTGCCTGTATCGAACAACTGAGTATGCCAACTGGTAATTATTATACTTGCCACCCATATGAATTTTAAATATTTTTCCAAAGCATATTTAAGTAAATGAAGAAAGCTCTCTTCATTATCAAAATGAATATTATCTTGTGTTTCCATAGTTTTTTCTTAAAAAGAAGTGTGATTATATCTTCATGACAAATCTTTCATCATTGAATGCATTAAATATATTTTGGTTGATCAGGATATTAGTGTAAAATGACTGATAGTAAAGAACTCCCTAACTCTTTGCAAACGACCATATTGGGAAACTTCTAAATGACTACTAGGCCATATCAAAGTTTATAATCAGTTGAATCAGCCACTTTAATTAGTTCTTTCTAGAAGGACGTTATATTTCTGTTAACCCATAAGTTTCATTCTTAGTTCTACATAAACTGACATCAGTACTTAGATATCTCCTTTTGAGCACAATTGAGAACAATTTAAATTATCCGTATTGGAGAAGAATGAAGAATGTAAACTCCAAAGATTTGGAACCAGAATAATTCTTTTAATTTGCATTTACCACACTAAGTTTTGAAGGCTTTAGTAAATGTTTGCTATTTCATCACAAAACAATATATTTGCATTATGGATTACACAGTTTCAAGTACTGAGCACTATCCTTGGTGGATAAATGCCAAACACAGCCAAGATACCCACCAGTACTACTAGGATATTGGAATAGTTGCAATAAAGTTTTCTGTTGTGATTAACCTAAAATTTTGATTAAAAAAAAATCTTTCAAGGAAATACTTCAGGAAAGTGTTGCAAATGATAACATTAAATAACAGTGAGATGTCATTATTAACACATTTTAAATATATTGCTCATGAGGAAACAAGTCATTAAAAAGAAATTCAGTCATAAATATTTGACAATAGAGAATTTGGCTGTTTAGAGCATATTGATAATTCCATACATTTAAATTTAAATAAAAATTTTACATGGAATTTAAACAATACCTTTAAAATATACAATTATGGTTTTGTATGGGTGGAATTTGAGATTTTCAATAGGTGTGCATTAACTGAACTTAGTGGTGGCAATAATGCATGAGACGAGTGATGGATGTTGAAATAGTTGTGATTCAAGCCTTGATTTATTGAAAACAAATCCTTAGCAAGCTGAAACATAGGTGGATGCCGGGTAAGGGTATATAATAAAAGTTCAGTGTACAAATATATGAAGTGTGCTACTTCGATATAAATTAGGATTTTTATTATTCGATATTCAATAAGATCATGACTATAAATCAGAAGGAAGAGAATGGCCTCAAATGGCATTTACTAATATACAAATTCCTTACAATGTCTTCTATTTTAGCAATGCTGTGCTACTGGTAAAGACCAGCATTACACAACTAACTCATAGTGAAATCTTGTCCAAATTGTCTGGATAAGGTAGTTTAACATAGTGTTAAAATTAATGATTTTGGCATCTGACAGAGTTCCAGATCTACCTGTTTTTAAATATATCTTCTTAGGAAAGATACATAACCTCTTGGAATTTCATATCATCAAATTGTAAAATAGGATAATAATATGTATTTCAGGAAGAGAGAAAATACTCGGTAAATTGATACCATCTCAGATTAATTGTAATCTTGCCAAAGGCAGACATCATGCCTTATATTAATATTTCTTCTGCACCTTCAATAGGATTTATCATACTGTTTGGCAAACAGTAGGCTTTTCTCTGCATACATACAAATTCTAATGCATTGATGGATTCCTGTGCAATTGGGATGGACTTTCACATAAACTGTTAACTACATGAAATTACACAGAAATTGCAGATTTATCATTTAGAGAATTAGTTCTGTGCCAGTTTTTCTCTTACAGAATGAAACATAAATCTGGCTTACAGACAATTCAAGAAGGGCATTGAGAAGATTACTGTGTTCCTTCCATTTAAGGAAGGCCAACTGCACAATGAAAAACAGAATTCGGTTCAATGTGAGCTATGTAAATGCAATTTCCTTTACTTGAGGATAATATCTATTCTGAGTTGATGGCTTTTAAGAATGCAAACTGTTACCCCATTTCCTTCCTCCTTCAGCAGGTTTATAAGTGGCTAGCTGTGAAAAACACTATGAAGGCTTGCTCTCAAATGATCTTACACCTCATGTGGCTATTTAATAAAACACATCCTGCCCACAATTGAGAAAGCAACACTAGAACTTTACTGCAAGCTGAATTCTACAAGGATATGTGTTATGTTTCTTAAGATGTGCTCATATACAGTGTTTATCCCTAGGCTGTTGGCAACTTTCATTTTTCTACAAAGTAGGCTAAGTTGTAGTGAAAGGGGGAGGATGATTATTTTACTAAGTACATCTCATCAACAAGAAGTTATGAATCTGATAGTGAATTTCTCTTCCTGGTTCTCAGTGTTCTTTCTGCTATGTTTTCTGGAAAAGAAATATAGAGAAGATATATGACAGTCAAACCATTGGTGCCTATTTTTATCTGATGACAAACCAGTGATAACTATCACATATATAAATGATGTGAAATTCTACAAATAAAACCCACCCTTTGAGTATTTGTATGTCACTTATGTTTGCATATAGTATTGAAAAAACAAATTTCTGGGCTAAAGAACACAATCATAGTGTTCTTATAAAATTAATTGTTTCACAGATAGGATGTTCTATTAAACCATTTCAGAACACTCAGATTATAAAATTATTTCATTTTCAGAACAATAGCATATAATAAATACAGAAAAGTATAAAAAGAAATTTGAAATTTCTCATATGCCCATTTTCAGAGATAGCCACTATTAGAATTCTCTTATAATTATTTTCAGTATTGAGTCAATATGCGTAAATTTATTTCTCCTCAAAATTATGGCCACAATGTACATGAATTTGAAACATTTTCTTCAAGGTGCAATTTTATATAATTTTAAATTATTTTTATTTTCACTTAATATAATGACCACAGTTTGAAGATAATATATAATCTTGTTTACAAGGTTCATATAGAATACAGAGAATTCCAAACTATGGATGTGCCACGAATGTTCTAATTTTATGTTTTTTTGTTCCCTTAAATTATTTTTATTTTTATATTGCCATAAATAGCACTGACATCATTATATTTCTATGCAATCTGGGTTCAGATTATTTCTTTATCGCAAATTAGTTGAGGTGAAAGAACTACATAAAAGATAAAAGTGTTTCAGATATGTTATGTATATATTATGAAACTTACTTCTACAAAGATATGCTAATTAATAATCCTAAAGGTGATATATGGAAGATACATTTTACTCGTTTCGCTTTACTCCTCCATAGAATATTTTATAAGCAAAACCAATACTACTTATTTTAATTTACATATATTATAACTATTAGTGAGGCTAAATAAGTTTGCAATAGTTATTGGTCAGATTATTTCTTCTATTTTTTATAAACTCAAATGAAATATTTTTTGTCTTGTACATTAATGCATGAAAACTTTTATATGGGAAATATATTGACACTAGAAACTAAATACAAATACTTTTCTCAGTTTGTTTTAGCTGCCAGTTAAAGAATTGTGCTCAGATTCTGGATTTTTTCATTATTATATTTACCAGTCATCTTTTCACTGTCATATTTTAAAATGATATTGTCAATTTTAGCCACATAAAAAATCACCTGTATTTTAATAGATTTCAGTTAACCTGATTTAGTATGTTAGTAACAAATTTTCGCTTTGAAGATCATCAGGTATAAATTTCAAATTCTGATTTTATTATAAAATGTGATCTGATCTGATTTTATTATGAAATCTGCCATTCTGATTTTATTATAAAAATTAAAATACCAAAATAATAGATTTCTAGATTTTTTGCATCTAATTTTAAATTAAATTATTAATGTAAAACATGTGCCTTGTGCCTAACACATTTAAGTGCTTAATCACTGATGTTTCTTATAACCATGATGATGATAATTTTTATAACTTCTTTAAATTCTTATGTTCATATATAGTAGGTCTTCTAATTTTCTGGGTTTTAAATGAGGAGAATATATATGAGTCTGTTGGTATTTGTTTTTTTTAATCCAGAATTGATTTCACATTATAACAATTTTTTTTTTTTTTTTTTTTGAGACAGAGTCTCACTTTATTGCCTAGGCTAGAGTGAGTGCCGAGGCGTCAGCCTAGCTCACAGCAACCTCAAACTCCTGGGCTCAAGCAATCCTGCTGCCTCAGCCTCCCAAGTAGCTGGGACTACAGGCATGTGCCACCATGCCCGGTTAATTTTTTCTATATATATTAGTTGGCCAGTTAATTTGTTTCTATTTATAGTAGAGATGGGGTCTCGCTCTTGCTCAGGCTGGTCTCGAACTCCTGAGCTCAAAGGATCCGCCCACCTCGGCCTCCCAGAGAGCTAGGATTACAGGCTTGAGCCACCGCGCTCAGCCACATTATAACAATTTTTAACAAATATTTTAAAAGTATAGTATTCTCTTTGTTCTACCAGTATAATTAATTCTACTAAAAATTATTTTTTAACATTATGATTCTTACATTGCAGAAATACACTGTGTCCTTTTTATGAATTATATAGACTACTTTTAGATTATAGTATTTGATTTAAGAATTTTAAAATTTATATTCTTAAGATTAACACTAAATTTGTGTATTTTAGGGCTATTCTTGCCATGTCTTGATATCAGGATTTAGGATAGCTTTATGCAGTAATATAAATTTTTTTAAAAACATTTTATTATATACTTATTATATCTTTATAATTATCTGTAAAAAATGAATTTCTGTTTTCAAATAGATTTTACCATATAAGACCTGTTCAATTTTTATTGAAAAATGCTACCCAGTATCTGAGATTGCCATATCAAACTACATTTCTGAACTGCCTGAGAAACATTTTTTTAAAAAACTAGGGGAGATGCCTGAGAATTTCTATTTTTCCAAGTTTTCTGGTTTATTATGGTGTTTAGTAGCTCCGTGGACCTGAGTTTGGAGCTATTGAAAAGTTTCTATTATTATTTGTTATTCAAAGTTCTTGTGTGTATGTGTGTGTGTGTGTGTGCATCTGGATTTAAAAATTGTTGCTAGAAAATCTTTGAGCTCTCTGAGGACTTTCTTTTTCCTAAGGGGGAAAAAGCTGACTACTAGTGAAGTTTCTTTCTGTCCTTTTGGATCTACAAAACCCAGAGACCAGTAAGACATCATCGTAGTGAGAGTCTTTATTTACTGCTTGTTTGACCTCTTTTTTTCTGACCTTGACTCTATACTTTCTCTTGTACTATTTTATCCTCACGTACATAGTATAGTGCCACTTCATTTTAGGTCTTTTTATAATTTATTTTAAAATATAAAAGTACTTATAAACTATGAAGGCATTGCTTTTTCTGTATTATTCCCTACCATATCCCTAACCCATTGACCAGAGCTTTGCCTCATATATAGAGTGGGCTCTCAGAATATATTTGCTGAAAAAATCAATAAGAGAATAAATTAAAAATTGTGAACTGGAGTGGAAAGTTAATAAAAAATGCACAATGATGCTACACTTAAAAATGGAAAACAACAATAATAAACATTGCCTTGTCCTTGATTACTGTGTAGTTCCCTCATCCTCTGTTTCTGCTTTTCTATTTCTAGAATTCTTGTAATTGTGGCCAGTTGTTTGCATCCATCTTCTATCTATTAGAGCCACCAAAGATGAGGCTATATTATTTGTGATTATATAAACCAGTTTTAAATTATGTTCTTAAATAATTTATTGAAATTGCTTTTACTCAAATTGCGGCTACTCTAAGACTAGTAATTTCCCCTTGAACAACATCTTCCTCATTGCCTTCTTGTACATAAAACAACACAGGTGTATTCTGGGACACAATGATATGTTTCTATGAATATTGAAGATAAAATACAAGTATAAAGAATTAATGAATGTATAAATTATGATCCTAACTACCATACTTCTGAGAGTAAATTGTGAGCTATTAAAAATTAAGCCAGGGCAACAGACATAAAACTAGGATGACCCAGGGCAAACTGAAATGCGAGATGACTCTAATCTAAAATTAGATTAAGACACTGAGATCTTGCTTTGGGAGAAAAGCTTTTGGCTGCATCTCCAGATCCTTAGGGCATAAAATAATGTTCTTATGCATAAGGAGATATTAGCAGAAACATTTTTGAATATATTGTGATAATGGTGCTTCTAAAAAGAAAAATGGAATACTCTTGTTATTTTTGCCTAATTTACTCATATTTATCATTAAACTCAGCATCTCAAATCAAGTACTCCTGTAACAGGCACATCTTCAGAGCAATGGAAAAAGGTGCAATTTTGTATTTGTTAATTAGACTTTACTCTTCTAAAATATATGTACTGTTAAGGCAGACATCATTTTTTTTCTTTAGTTTTTTGTTTACTGATTTTTATCCTGGACACAAACCAGGTATTAAAAATATTTAACCAATTAGCAAGTGAATAGATCTCTTTTGTGTCACATTCACCCATTAAACTGTATAAAAATTCTCACAGTTTACTAAAAAAAATGAATTTTGAAAACAATGAAAGACTTCAAGAATCAAGTGGAATTGATTTTTCACTTTGTAAACCATTCTTTTATCTGGAAGTTCTAGTATCTCAAAGGGAATTCTTATACTCTGGCTCTCATAACAATATTTTACTCATAGATTTGAGTAGCATTTAGGAAAACAAGGAGTGAGAAACAGATAATAAAAATAACATTTACAAACTAACAGTAGGTTTTTTTTTATTTCGGCATATGATGGGGGTACAGATTTTAAGGTTTCAATAAATGCCCTTTTCTTCCTCCCCCCACAAGTCTGAGTCTCCAGCATGACTATCTCCCAGACGGTGTACTTCTCACCAGCAAACTGGTATTAAACTAATAGTAGGTTTTTAAAGATAATTTTTCTGTTTTTGTAATAGCTTTTGGCTAATGATAGCCACTCTGGCAATTTAGAATCCTTTTTAGATGAATATAAATGTTTTTTGATTTTTATTTAGCATACTGTGGAAAAATAATTATAGATAAAGAAAAATTATAACTTATTACAATCAAATAATTCCAAAAAACTGTATTTGTTATCTATTCATTTTGTCTGAGAAAATGATGTTCTACAAACTAACATTCTAAAGTCAAAATTGCCTATCATTAGAAATGCTTAAAATAATTCAGAAAGGCAAACAAAGAAACTTATTGTTATCTATCTATAAACTACTATTCTTATTTTAATATTTTACTGGAATGTGTCCAAAGAATTCAAACCAGAAAAGAGAAATTCAAAAACAGTTAATTCTTAATGTATTTCTAAATGGTTTGCAGTTTGGGCAGAATAGTAAGCAGTAAATACCTGCTTAGCATTTCATTCAGTTCAGTTTGTTTGAATGAATACTGCCAGGCATTGTTCTAAAATGTGTGAGCAAAACATGAATTTTAGCCTTGAAGGAGTCAAGATCAAAGTATAAGAGACAAACATAAAGAAAACCTGATTTATGACAGAGTCTAACTCTCCCGTACTAGGATACTACTATGTCTCTAATTTTTGGTTAAAATATCTCTAGAACATTCTAGTTATAATCTTATTATATTATCTCCAGGGTAAGTTAAGACATCAAGCAATTATCAACTATTATCATGTTAACCCAAATAACCTAGAAAACAAAAAGAACAAGAGATAAGGAGAAGAAAAGGGAAATGGGAAGGGCCAATGGCAACAATTGGTAAGAAGAACCAAACATCATTATTATTTTGTTTGTTTAAAAGTATTTTGGGGGTACATATAGTTTTGGTTACATGGATCGCTTTTGTAATGCTTGAGTAAGGATTAAAAGTGTGCCCATCACACAGGTAGTGTTCATTGTACCTGTCAGGTATGTTTTCATCCATCCCCTCCTCCCCCCAAGCCCCTGCTTGATTTCCTGTGCCTTTTACTTCCTTCTGCGCACATGTGTGCTCATTAGTTAGTTCCAATTTAATAGTGAGTACATGTGATGTTGGTTTTTCCAGTCTTTAGATACTTCACTTAGAATAATGGTCTACAGTTCCATCCAGATTCTTGCAAAAGGCATTAAGTCGCAACGAAAATAAATAAGTGGGACTTGATTAAATTAAAACACTTCTGCATAACCAAGGAAATAATTAACAGGAGAAATAGACAATCTACAGAATGGGAAAAAATATTCATAAGCTATATAATTGATAAAGGGATAATAACCAGAAACTACAAAGGACTCAAGAAAATCAGCAAGAAAAAAATCAAACAACCCCATTAAAAAGTGGGCAAAAGACATGAACAGAAGCTTCTCAAAAGAAGACAGGCAAATAGCCAATAAACATATGAAAAAAATGCTCAACATTACTAATCATCAGGGAAATGCAAATCAAAATCACAATGAGATATCACCTTACTCCAATTAGAATGGCTTTTATTAAAAAGTTCAAAAACAATAGATGCTAGCATGGATGAAGAGAGAAAGGAACGCTTATACACTGTAGGTGGTACTGTAAATTAATACAACCTCCATAGAACTAATCATTATTATTTAAGGCTATGATCTCCATGAGGAAAGAAATTTGATCTTGACCATCAGTGAGCTCCTGAGGGTGTCAAGGAATGGATGGATAAATGAATAAAGAAACATGATTTCAGGTAGCCACGTGAAAAGAAAGTACTGTGATCTACTTGGGGGACAGGATAGAAGGTGAGAAAGGGATACACCTGAACCTAATCACCTGTTCATCCAATGAAAATTTGGGATAGCCCCTGAAAGTGGATTTTCTCTCTCTCTCCACATCATTGGCCATTAACAGAGACCCCAAATTTCTTGCACTTATGTTGACTTTAGGATTACATTTTATAGATTCTGTTAAGAAGGATGGAAGCATTTTGGTGACAAAATGCAATTTGCTCTCAGGCTTTTTTTCTCTGTGATATCTTGATTAGACAAGTGTGGCTTAAGGAAGCCTCTCTGGCTTCTCATCCAGAGGCAGGCGGGCCCTGCATGCAGATTGGTGTGCTAACAATAGGGATGTCCCTCTTACAGGCCTCGTGCCTACTGCCACAGCCATTCTCTAAATTTGCTTCAGCTCAATCAGCTTTGTGATTTGTGGCTTCTATTTGCAACCATAAAACTGGTCTCAAATTTGTTCCCTTAATGTATCCTCTTGGACAAGGAAGTTAAATTGGGGAGAGTTGACAGTCACAATTTCTGACTTGTTTTAGAATGTGTGCTGAGAGAGGCTGCAAGTTCTATGACATTTAAAACACTTTCTGATCTACATTTTACATTTTCTCCATCGCATTTCCCAAGAAAATATAGACATGACATAAGTTTATTATATTGTGATTTTGTTTAGTTGTATACAATAAAAGCAAATTGTGAACTGTAAAAAGAAATTTCCTACAGAAATACTTTTGGGAAATTGATATACTTGGGTGTGATCGGTTATTTTCTTATTGTTATTTGAATCCATGTAGCTGTGGTAAAAAGGCACAGGATTATTGCAAAGTTTGAAAACATTACTCTTTAAAATAAGTCGGATTATCTCATTTACCAGAAATAAAAGTGGTCAGCAATGAGGCTTTTTACTACTTCAGTAATGAATAGACTTTGACAGAATAAATGAGCCAGGAGTCATCTTCTGACTTAACTTTGCCTTTTTACCAATTTCTGAATAGAGTTGAAGGAAGCTTCCAGTGGAGGGCATATCTTCTAATTGCCAAAATAAATTAGAATCTATTAACTTCCAATTTGATGTCTTTTTGGTTCTAAAACATTTATAGTTAGGTGTCACTGGTTAATTATCTTTTCTGACATCCACTTTTTTTAATCTGTAAAATGAAGGCAGAATAATAGTCATAATAAAACTTACTTGTTTTAGAGTATTACACTGAAAATTCTATTGAAAAGTATAAAGAAGTGTGCAATTATAAGTTATTGTTATTTGCAATAGATTTTATACACACACATATCAAAGCATATGCTTTTTTTTCCTTATGAAGCTTTTGCTTTTACAAACAGGTCTATTAATTATTACTATAGATATTACTTTATTCCACCTTTAAAAATAGATGCCACAGGCCACAGACTAATTCGAGGGAGTTTATTTTCTTTCAAGCGGAGCAGCATCTGGTCATCTGGCAGAAAATTCAAACAATTGTGTTGGCAGCTACAAGGTTATCCCTTGGTGATCCTGTTAATAGATAATTTGAGTTTACTTGTGCTCTTAGCCACCCTTATTCTGTGATGCATGTTCTTCATTCCATACATTTTCTATGTTGGCTACACATATTGGATTTTTTAAAATGACTTTTCAACTGAAGGAAAAAAAAACTTTAACGAGTCATATTTTATGGCTAGTTAATATAAGTTATTTTATTCAAATTGAATATAATTTTTATTTTATCATTGATTGTTTTTGATCAGCTATCATTTATTCTGCAATTTTAAGCCTCATCTTCTCATATTACTATTAACTTTTCCCTATTAATATTTCTTAATTTTTCTTTCTTCAGTAATTCTAATTTAACCCTAAAGCAATTCCCCAAGAAATTTTCAGAAAAAAGTATTAATCGGAGACAATGTGGACTTTTATGGAGGACTGTTTTTCAGATTACTATTATTGTTATCATCATGGTTATTTTATAATACACAATAATTTCTTACATATCTACTTAGCAAATTAAATTATTTTGTTCATAGCACATGCCTGTGAGAAAGCACAGCAACAGAGAGCCTTAGTTTATCTTCTGATGCTTATAACAGAATACCTGAAACTGGGTAATTTATAAAGAAAAGAAATTTATTTCTTATAGTTCTGGAGGCTGGAAAGTCCAAGTTCAAGGCAGCATATCTGGTGAGGGCCTTTTTGCTGGTGGGATTCTTTGCAGTCCTGAGGCAGCACAGGGCACCACATGCAAGAGGCCTCAGCATGTTAACTTATATTAATTTGCTAGCTTAGTTATCTCTCTTCTCTTATAAAGCTACCAACTCCACTGTCATGATCACCCGTCAACCCATTAATCAATGAATATATTCATTCATGAGAACTGCATTAATCTAATCAGCTCTTAAACGTCCTTTCAAAACTGTCACATTTGGGATTAAGTTTTAACATGAGGTTTGGAAGGGAAAAACATTCAAACTGTAGTCATCAGCATGAGGGAAATAAATAAAATTGGGACATTTCTAAACCCGAGTTCAGGTCTATTAAGAAAAGTACAAATGAATAAAATGATTACTTATCAGGTCCTTATTTTGGGACCCAATTCCATGTCTTGATGTCTGGGACCTTATATAATTTTAATTGTCTTATTTATACTAATTGGACTAGTTGTATATGATTGTAATGAGAGCTAAATAGATGGAATAATATATATGACTAAAATAACAGTTAAAAATTATTTAATAATAATAGCAATACATTTATTAACCTACAGTGACCTGTTGGGAGACATGAGAGAGAATCCTTTATGGATCTGTTGCATTTCTTTTCTTCTTGCAAACAGAGGTAATAATTGCCTTTTGTCCTAGATTATCTTTTAAAAAATGTTTAGGTATGGAAAAGTCTTAGAAGATATATATTATGGCTTCCTTCTAAGCAAAGAGGTGGTTTGCTCTTTGTCCAGTAAAATAAAAATTATTTCTCCCTTCAGGAAAAAATGCAGGTTAGTTTGGTTGTGGCTTATTATAAAAGATGGAGCTTGCCTACCCTCAGGGATCTTTGGTTGTAACACAAATTCGCAATATAGGTAGCATCTGTCTGGGTCCCTCCTTCTTGCTCTGGTGAGACTTTGGGAGAGAGAGAGGCAATGGGGTGCCATGAATGATTAAGTCTTTTATCTCTGACTCAGGAGTCTTTGTTTTCTACTAGCATCCGTGAAGCCGTGGCAGGATAATAGGTTAGCTCGAGGGTACAACTTTTAGACTTTTCACAGTTCTTGACACAGCCCTATAAAGTAGATTTTAATATTACATATATTTTTAAATGAGTAAACTAAGGCGCAAAGAGCTTGGGTAGCTTTCCCAATGTCTTCTAGATAGCACAGAGAAGATGTAGGATTCAAATCAGACAGTTTGGTTCTAGAACTGATGCTTTCAAATATGTCGCTACACTGCTGGTCACTTTTACTTCTAGTTTCCTTAATGCTACATGGTTCTAGATGAACTGACTTGTTTCTCCTATTTAACCCAGCACGAAAGAAAAAGATTTGAATACTCTGTTTCTCAATCCTCATATATTATCTTTCTTCTTCTAGTGACAAGAGGTGCTCATCCAGGTAACGTGGTTCTCATTTATTCTAAAAACAATCTCTCAGATTTGGATGGCATAGCATCTTTGGAGTGTCAGAAGGACTGTATACATTGTCTCTTTGGTTTCTATGACTATTCTGTAGGATAGATGGGAAAGACGCTAAGATCTCCATTTTGCATTTGAGATAAATGGGTCAAGTATACAAATGAAGTCTAGAATCCAGGTCTTTAGTTTCTCAGTCCAACGCACCTCTAACTGCAACAGAAATAAAACAACTATTTGATGTTTGTAAATCAAATAGAAATATCCTCATAAAAACATTAAATCTAAACTATTCCATGTCTATCACCCTATTTTCAAGTTACATAGCCTAGAACAAGGTCAGGAGCTGCCATGCTGTATTACATGACAGGAAAAAAAAAAAAATAACATACCGAAGATTCCTTCATTTACTGAATATTCAAATATTTATAGGGAGCATATTATACCAGACCAGGCACCGTTTTGGAATCTCAGTGCAGTGGTAAACAAGTCTGGCTGTTTCTAAAGATGATCCTCTTCTTTTACATTTCTCTGCTATTACCATATCAACTGAAAAAGGATCTACTCTGTTATTCAATTATTCCTGGTATGTGAGTCTAACTCAAAGATTTAGTTATTATAACCAGGAAATCAAAAGGACCATATGTACATTAATATATTTTAGAGTAAAATAAAACTATAAAAATTATATCTAATCTTGTCTGAATACAAAATGGTATTAGAAAAAAATAAACATACACAAAAAACATTTTCAGCCTTGGTTTCTGCCCAGGTGAACACACTCTTAGCGTCTCAGATGACAGACGTAGTTTACACCCTAGTTGAGGCTGCTTTTTGTAGTTGAGGGAGGCACAATTTTTTTGCTTAATAATTAGGATACGAATTGAATATAGATAAGAATAGCGAGATATTAAAACAAAATGTCATTTTTCAGTTGCAAACAAAGACTTGCTACAACCTTAGGCACTCAACCTTCACAATGGTGCCAATTATGTTCACCCATCCTGCTGTGCTCTAAAAGGGGAGGCACCATGGGGATCAAAATTAAAGCACTTAATTACTTTATGTTTTAAATGTGAGCTATCTGTGAAAAACAGCAGGCCAATCTTTTTTCCTATCCACTCGACAGAAATTCCTTTGGGCCCTGGACAACTCCACTAATCTTTTGAGTTTAAATACTTTTCAACTGCTTTGCATTCTCACTACAAGTATCTCTATCTTGTCTAGGAAAAGCCTCTACCCTTGTTTACTATTTAACCACTTATCTATTGAAGTAAATGGCTGCGAATTAAAGCTCCCTAGAGTTGGCTGATGAGTTTCACATCAAGTAAGTATTGCGACACATCTGCAAATCAAGGGATAAGGGGAAAGGGAGGCTATTATAGAATAAGTTTCCAAAGGCATGTCCTGGAATTTGCAGAATTAGGATGAAGTATTTCAGTAGATCTAAATTTATATTTCATTAACAACATTAAAATCCTTCCGAAATCTTCATCTCTACCAGTGTCATTATCAGAGATTGCTGAGGCTTATAAATATACCACGGTAACTGTAGAGATGCTCCCGACTTAGAAAAAGCCTCAAATATTTATATAGATTTTTAATTTGCTTAATTCAATTGCTCACTATTCTTATTTTTTTATGTTTAAAGTTAGAACACTTCTTTATTTTCTGAGCATTTTGACATCTATTTTATACATTCTTTCATACTTAGAACAGTGCTTTGAGTCAGGAAATAGTAATTATCTCAGTTTTGCAAATAGGGAAAATGTATATAAGGTCCTCTTGGCCTTCCTTCAGCTGAGGTCACAAAATTAATTAATGCAGAACTGAAATTAGAGCACAGATTGTTTATCTAGCCCAAGATTTTTCCATTAGAGTGCATGTCTCCTTTTACAGTTATTTCTATAGCCATTATAAAAATATATATTAATGCAAATATGTAAAAGTGATCCTAGTTGCCTGGGTTGGGGAGCATCTTAATTAGATGATTTGATAAGAGTCCTATAAGAAGGGAATTGATTCTGATGAAAAAAAGTATATGTATAAATCGAGACACATTAACCCATTTTTGTAGTTGCCAATGAAATGCAGAAGACATAGAAGGGAGAAGTCCAGGTTAATTGGGAAGGGGAGACAAAAGTGGACTGGTGGGGAACTATGGACAATAATGTGCTTTTTCAAAATATGGGAATTTATTTTCTTTTCCAAATTGTCTCTGATCATTGTAATTTGTGGTGACAAAGGGTCAGCAACAGAGCATCAAAGACCACGGCATGAAGGTGAAGTGATATATCCTGCTTTTTTTAATTCTCAGCACAGAACTCCGAGATCTTCTAATTAAAGAACCAAGATAGGCATCTACTCGACCCTCACTTTGACGTCTTCAAATTTAAAGCAATTCACCTCTCACTCCCACACTTAGGTTAATTTTCACTATAAGAAATGATTTTTGACAGTTTCAGAAAGTCAGGTTGAGTTTATGTAAGGAAAAAAAGAGTAAAATTGTCTTCTTTTACTGACAGATGTTTCCTCTAAGATTTCCTGATAGCTCTAGGACTTGCAAGGTTGTGCCAGAATGTAATGCACAGTGAGGGGCTCAGGGTACAGGCTTGGAGTCAGAAATCGGTGGGCGCCCTCCCCATCCACACTCCAACACTACTAGGTGGTCATGTGATCTTAGGAGAAATACTTAAACATCTTTGAGACGTGGTTCCTTCTTCTATGAAACTGAAATAACAGTAGTACTTAGAATTTAGATTGTTATTGGTAGTGGGCTGAACAGTGTCCCCCAAAGAGATATGTTCTTGTTCCGATCCCCAGACCCTGTGAATGACCCCACCTTTAGAGAAAAGGTCTTTGCATGTGAAATTAATTTAAGGGTCTTAAGATGAGAAGATCATCCTGGATTCTGTGGGTGGGCCTTAAATCTAATACGAGTATCCTTATAAGAGACACACAGAAGAGAGAAATGCAGAAGATGACGATGTGACCATGGTGAGCATGATGTCAGAGACTGGACTCATACAGGGAAAGAAACACCTGGAGCCACCACAACCTAGAAGAGGCCAGGAATGGATTCTCTTCTTGAGCCTTCAGAGGGAGTATGACCCTGCTGACATGTGCCTTCCAGAACTGTGAGATCATAACTTTGTGCTTTAAATCAAGGTTGTCATAATTTATTACAGCAGCAACAGGAAAGTAATACAGCATTAAATAATTGTGATGCATATACTGAACATATGGTCTAGATTAGAACATAGAATGTTATCGATAAATAGAAGTCATTGTAATATTATGCAAAGCCTGAGCAGTATAAGGCCCACAGTGAACAATGCTAAAGGATAGTTGTACTTAGAGAAGATATTTCCATTTATTGATCACTTTCTATGTGCCAGGTGTTCTACTAGATGTTATATAATGCATTATATAATTTCTCCTGACAGTTATAACAAAAAGTAAATACTACAATTTTCTTGACAGTTAAGGAGGCTGAGACTCAAAAAAGTGAAATGACTTGCCCAAGGCCTTATAATGAGTAAGCAGATCAAGATTCAAACTCAGTTCTGTCTGTGGGAAAAGTTTTGCATGTTGCTCTGCAAGCTGCAGTGTGCAGAAGTGGTGAAGATATTATCGGGGAAAACTAAGCCACAGCCAGGAGTTTTGTGTGATAGTTTCTCAATTTTAAGTGTGCTGGCACAGAGGAAAAGTCAAGAAGATAATGAAGCAAACAGAATAGGTAAACGTGAGAAAGTTAGAATGAGATCATAAAATGTGAAATTTGGAAATATTTCCTAAACAATTTATAGTCTTGGTAATTGGATTAAGAGTTAGGCAAAGGTAAACAGTATAGGCTGTTTAACTGGCTTGACACTGTGGCAGGCAGAATTGTGAGACCAGTCTCGAGATTGAGATTCAGCCTTCTGTTATACATGTCAATGCCTTGTATAACGCTACCCTGGAGTATGATGGGAACTGAGAATATGATGGGATGTCACTCCACTCCTATGACTAGGCTATAGTATATGCCAAAAATAAATCGATTTTACAGATGCAATTAAGGTTGATTTTTAGTTAAGCAAAAGAAAGATTATCCCTAGTGGGCCAACTTAATCAGATGAAAGCCCTTCAAGGATCAACTGAGCCCTTTGTGAGATTAGAGAGATTTTTCTTCTGGCCTTGAAGAAACAAATAGCCATGTTGTGACTTGCCCATGAAAAGGGCCACGTGGCACAGGATTGTGGGTGGTTTTTATGAGCTGAGAGTCACCCCAGCTGAAAGCCGGCTTAAGAAAATGGCTACCACAATCCTTTAGCGGTAAGGAGATATATTTCGCCATCCACATGGATATGCTTGAAGAAAATTATTCCCCAGTGAAGCTTGCCAATGTTGAAACAGCCTGGCAGAGAACCTGAATGCAGCCTTGTGAGACCGAGCAGAGTGCCAAACTACCTAAGTTGTTCCTGGGCTCCTGACCCACAGAAACGAAGGGATAATAGAGATGTGCTATTTTAAGACACTGATGGTGGTATTTTTTATCACAGCAGTAGAAAACTAATACAGACAGCTCTCAAAAATCATTTTTTAA
The DNA here is from genome assembly GCA_008750895.1 of Mirza zaza. Classification (NCBI taxonomy): domain Eukaryota; kingdom Metazoa; phylum Chordata; class Mammalia; order Primates; family Cheirogaleidae; genus Mirza; species Mirza zaza. The sequence continues at coordinate 13,630 of VSMD01092218.1, read as the reverse complement.
AATTTAAATATATAATTTCTGTGAGAGAAATCAGCACTGTGCTACAAGCTAGTCAAGATCTTGTAGGCGCAGAGGTCCTCAAACTTTTTAAACAGGGGGCCAGTTCACTGTTCCTCAGACCCTTGGAAAGTGCACACTGTGGGCCTGGGAGGAGTCGGCTGCTAAGCAGGACAGGCAGGGGCAGCAAAAACACCCAGCAGGCCGGGTAAATGTCCTAAGCCAGCAGCATGTGGCCCACAGGCCGTAGTTTGAGGACGCTTGTGTAGGGTTTACTCATAGTGTTGTCCACAAGTTTTATCACTCAGCACTTTGTTCTCAGAAATAGTCTCACTTAACTTTGTACTCTCTCCATTCCTCCTTCTACCTACTGACTATCTGTCATTAGCACCTTCGCTTGCAAGCTAGGAAATCTGGAAGCTGCCTTTACACACACATGCATGTGCACACACATGAGCACATAAACATATATGGGCAGCTGCATGAACACACATACATATTAAAATATGAAGAAATACACATGAATTCAGCACAACATACTATATACATGTGCTCACATGCCCCCACATACACACAAACACACTTTCATTCTAGCCTGATAACATGTATGATGCTCCTTTTTTGCCTTCATGATAGCTGTCTCACTCCTTATCTTATTCTTGTTTCTCTTCAGTACTTAAAACACACTTATGGCCAAACATACCCCTGCAGTTGTATCATAATGTACTTTTAACAATTTTATCACATCATAAACTAGCATAGTGACAGTACTTTAATGTTCAACTGCTGCATTATTAATAGGAGAGGTTTTGCCTTTCCAGAAGCATCCTGAATTTGTTGTGATCCACAATCATTATAGCCCAATAAATATGATGTGGGTCAGATTGGAAATGCAAAGGATTTGGTGAACTCTGAATATATAAGGTGCACTTTGAACCATTTACTGCCGCAATTGCAATGATTCTATTTCAAATGAACCATCTTAGAGCTTGAAAGCAACTCTTTTCAGCAACATAAATGGTTACTCTGTCTTGCAGTGAAAATAACAGATTTATTGGCAAAGGTCGTGCCTTGTTAATTTCATATTTTAATTTTCCAAACTCTGGGAGCTGAATGATATAGTTTAAGCATAGACTAATGATTAAAAGTTCATCATGTAAATGCAATACAGATAGTTAATTTATAGCTCAGATATATTAATTTGTCAAGTTGGGTTCAAGATCTTTCTCTCTCTAGATCAAATTCATATTGGGATATATATTTTATATTGTGGGTTTAAATATTGCTGAATGAAGATGAAAGATTAGTTTTGATTTGCAAATATCTTTAAAACAGTCAATTCACAAAATGATGAAAACCAAAATACACGAGTAATATGAAAACAAATAATGCAAATATATAACAGTACAAAAATCCCCTAGTCAATACATAAAAGAATATTTACTTCATGCTACTAACAAATGAAATCCAAGTAAGAATAACTGTAAGTTATCATTTTTTTAGTATCAAATTAGCAAATATTTCCAAGGATTGTAACAATCAGTTTTGTTATGCAAATGATAAAATAGGCAACCTGTCTAGAAAGTATGTATCAATATATTTCAAAATCCTGGAAAATAAATAACCGTTTTATACTATATATTCAAATTTTTTAACTGTAATAATTTCCAGATGACAATGCAGTAAAGCTATACAATAACATAAGCAAAAAAAAGATACAATAACATAAGCAAAAAAGCTATACAATAACATAAGCAAAAAAGAGACAATTTTACATATATCCAATCAATTTAGAAAAATAATCTCTTTGTTTTAAATAGAACATAATTCAATATATACTACGTCATCCTTGACAAAGATAATTAGTGGAAAATATATAGCTATGTATATATTTAAATATAAACACTCATGAGGATACTTTACTGTGTGATTTTATGTTCACTTCAGTTCTCCATTTTCCATTTTTATTAACATCCATCTTTATTTTTCTCTAAGTATAAATATAATTCATGTTCACTGTAGAAAATATTGAAAATACAACATCAAAGAGAAAAAGCACCGAAGAGAAAATAAAGTTTGCTGTTTTAATTTTAAATGACCTTTGCACTATGAAATATGTATATACATTTCTACTGATTTGGGAATATTTTCTTTGAAATTCTAACACTGGGTTTTTTTGTATTGAAAATGACTTGTGGAGGTTTCTAAGTAGCATCTCAGAGATTCTTTTTAGATAGAAAACATTTAAAAATTATCCTACATCTTAGTCTGTTCAGGTAGATATTTCACTGATGTATAAATACAGACATCTTTAGGCATGAATTAGTGACTAAGTCCTTTTCAAACAGTTCAAAGGAATTTGGTGATGAATTGAAAGTAGAATTAGATTTCTCATGTGTATATATGTCTCCAGCACTCTCACACCAGCATATTAAATTGGTGGGGGGATAATTTTTTTCTTATGAATTTTAGTTTCTTCTATCTCCTAACCATTGTATCTGTAAATTAGACATATCTGAAGATAAATTGAGAATTCCATCCCAAACTAACCTTAAGAGAGGTTTCCAATATAAAATTAGTACTCCTCTATCCCTTCCTTCTTTCCTTTCTCTGTTTCCTTCCTCATTCCTCTTCCTTGTTTCTCTTTCTCTCTTTCTCTTCCCTCCCTCTTCCGTTTTTCATGCAATTCAGCTAGTATATATTAAACATATACCACATGCTAAGCATTGTGCAAAGGCACAAGGGGTATAAATGTGAGCCAGGCAGCTTTGTATTTATCCTTCCAAAGCTTAGAATTGAGGAGTTTAATTTTAAAACAAGAATTTACAATAAAGTATGGTAAGTGATACAATAACGAAAGAACAGAATGCTAAGGAAATGCCCCTAGTAGTTGTCTTTAGTACATTTGGGAACAAGGAAAATTGCTCAAGGAAGGGTTTTTAGATAAAGTGGCATTTAGGCTGAAATGTATACAATTATTAAAAAGTTAGTCAATTAATATTACTATTCAAGTATGGAGTCTGTTATTTATCTAGGGTTCTACCTGATTATGTTGTTGGCTCTTCTTTGCATGCCCAGTACTCACAAAAGTATCTGACATACAGATGGTGTTTAATAAATATTTGATTAATGCAGAAATATAAAAAATAGTATGTTGATAAAACATAATTTGATACATTTGTGATACAATAAAAATAACGTAGATTTCAAGAAAAATTAATGCATATTCTATATGCCTACTGCTAATCTTAGATTCCTTATTATCTTTTTTTTGTTTTGTTTCTCTTCATTAATTTTTAATTTTTGTCCCTATAACTAGACTCAAATCAGCATATATTTGATTTTAACCTTCTGACTTAATATAATTTATTAAAGCTTCAATACTTTTTCAAAGTTTAAAGGCTTATTTTTAGGTATAATTTTATAAAACTTCAAATTTATAAAATCTTCTGAGTTAACATTTGCCATTTACTTTGCCTGTGGAGAAATCAGTCTAATAGATGTTAATAAAAATGTAAAAAGAAATTATCAAAAAGCTGAGTATTAATTTCCTTGGGTATTGCTTAAGAAGAACTTGCATATTCAATTCAGCATGCATATGTAATGTATGCAAATTTAACATGCTTTCAGTAGAGACCATTTAATTAAAGAAGAATGAAAATAATTTAAAAATTTATTCAAAATGTATTTGGTAACATGAGGATTTAATACATATGAAGTCACTAGATTCATAAATTCATAGGTAAAGAATGTAAAATAGAAAACAACAATGCTAATTGATATAAAACAATAAGGCAATGAGGTATCTAAAAATATCATTCAAAGTTGCTAGAATATAGTTAAGAACATGAGCTTTAAAATCTAATTAAGAACTAAGCTCAATAAGATATCATCAGTATTTTTATGCTTGGGATGAGTATTGGAAATTTGTTTATATTGGTTCAAATTGGTCTAGTATCTCATTTCCTTGTTATTGCATATTCTCAATTGTCTGAGAATTTAAAAGTAGGAAAAGGAACAATAAAGCATGCCAAAGGTGGAAGTGGGTCATAATTTAATAAATACTTTCAAGCATTATCTTTGAAACCAAATTATTTTTGAGAATTTCAGAGGGAAAAATCTATAGTTTATATTAAACTGTAAAAAGAAGAAATCTAATTTAATTTGCTCCAAAAAAATAGGTCTGATTTTACGGAAGAAACAAATTTTTTTATCAGGAAATGGAATATAACACACACACATACACACACACTCTCTCTCACACACACATACACACACACTTTCTCTCACGCACACACTAACTAGGTGGCACATCATAGTTTAGAAAATTAAAATAAGTACTAAATTAGACTGTTTTTCTAAGTTGCTGCTTGATGAAACTTGAACTTTCAGGAAGAGATTTTCTTTGGGTTTTAAAAATTTACCAGTTCTTATTAGACAGCAATGTCACTAATAAGTTTTAAGTTGTCAGAAATTAATTGTAAACATCAGTACAGTCTCTTAGTTATGGTAAAGACAATTGTCTTAAGATGAATGGCTCATATTTTGGTGCAGTGTTTGATGTTCAAAACAAAATGTTACAAAAATAAACATAAACTGAATGCAAAAAAAAAAAAATTACCAGTTCTACTTTTTGTGGTCTTGTAATTTAAATGGGATGCTGAACCATAGTAGCTCAACTTAAGAACATGAGTTAATACCTTGGCAAGAAATGGTATATTAAATACAAAGTAGAAACCCTCATATAAATCATTGATCTTAACATTCTCATCTAATTTGTGTCATTTGGTAAAATTCACAAAACATGGTTACCTGAATAAAAATGCAAAGGGGAAAATACATAAAAAGGCATATTACAATTTATGAAAAAATAACCCACAATACATTTTAACCTAAAATAGGCTCAAATTTAATTATCATTTCCACATGAAGGAGCATATATACTATAGAAGAAACAATGTTGAAAAGAAGGTAATGAGAACAATGGTAGGATAAATTGGGATAACACTCCACATTATTCACTATCAAATATATTTTTAGAAATAAGAAATGGGGTCATGCTGCAAGTGTATGGAGGTCTCCAATATAGGAAAATGGACAGCCATCCCAGAGTAAGAAGAGTCAAGTAGTCCAATGGCTTAGAATTTATGCGCTGATAGGGAAAGAGAAGGACAGGACAAAGAACTGAGATTCTTAAGTGATGTGGCTGCTATGTGGTCCAACTATCCTTAAACTGAAAGTGCTAGGGAAACAGGGCTTTGGTGGTTTCATTTGAATGGAAGAGTACCTCTCATTTATTAAGGCTAAGACTCTCAATCTCTGTCTAGCAGAATAACCCTGGTTATTGTGGAGGTAATTAACAATGCACAACAAAGCTGAACATGCAAACCAAAGCAACAATAACAGAATACAACAGTACTCTTGCATGTATAATACAAAAAAGGTATCTGTAGGTTTTCCATTAATGTCCTATACCATGCTGATGAAGCAACATCAACACTGGAAAAGAAGAGGTAAAATTGTATTCTTAGAACATATTATTGTCTCATCATAAAATACAATGAAATTTATAAAAAGCTATAAGCACTAATAATGGAGTTTAGCACTATTAAGGATAAAAATTATATTTCTACACAATATCAATGGAAATTGAAATTTTAAAATTATCATTTTAAAGTAATATCAGAATTATGAAATATAATACTTTAAAAAAACTTTTATTTTTTTAAATGAGATTTATCCTGCACATTGAACCCTACAAAAATCACTGAGAAAAATGTTAAAAAATTTTTAAGTTAATGGAGATATATATTATGTTCATGGAGTTTGGCACAGTGTCTCACGCTTGTAATCCTAGCACCCTGGGAGGCTGAGGCGGGTGGATCGCTCAAGGTCAGGAGTTCAAAACCAGCCTGAGCAAGAGCGAGACCCCACCTCTACTAAAAATAGAAAGAAATTATATGGACAACTAAAAATATATAGAAAAAATTAGCTGGGCATGGTGGCACATGCCTGTAGTCCCAGCTACTTGGTAGGCTAAGGCAGAAGGATTGCTTGAGCCCGGGAGTTTGAGGTTGCTGTGAGTTAAGCTAATGCCATGGCAGTCTAGCCTGGGCAACAGAGTGAGACTCTGTCTCAAAAAGACATACATATATATATATATATATATATATAATATATATATAATATATTATATATATATATATATATATATATATAATGCTCATGGATTGGAAGATTGAATGCTGTTAAGTTGTTGATCTCCCCAAATTGAATTATAGATTCAGCACATATTCCCAAGAAAAATAACAGTGAAGTTTTCTAGTAGATATCAATAGGCTTATCCCGAAATGTATGTAAAAATGCAAAAGACCTACAATAGTCAAAATGACTTTGAAAAATTAAACTGGAAGATGAACACTGACTGATTTCAAGAATTATTATAAAAGTACAACAAACAAGACAGTTTGGAATTGAAGTAAAGACTAAAAATCAATGATTGCAACAGAATAGAGAGTCCAGAAATAGATCCCCAGAAATCTGGAAACTTGTTTTCAACAGAAGTACAAAGACGATTGTAAAAGGTGTGAAAGGATAGTCTTTTAAGAAATGATACTGAAAAAATCGGAAATTTATATGTAAAAAATATTGAACTCAAATCCATACTATATATAAACATTAACTCAAAATGTATTGTAGATTTAAATATAAAACCAAAAATTATAAGACTTCTAGGAGAAAACAGAAGAACATTTTTATGACCTTGGGGATGGGTAAATATATTTTAGATGTGATGCCAAAAGCATTATTGATACAAGAAAATGATGAGAAATTTCATTTACTTGAAATTAAAAAATATTCCTTTAAAAACACCATTAAAAATTATAAAAGTAAGTCATGGAGTGGAAAAAGACATTTTCAAATAATATGTTTGATAAAGGATTTACATCCAGAATATATAAAAAGCTCTCAAATCTCAATAATACAACACAACTATATGACCAAAACACTTGAACAGACTCTGCATCAAAGAAGATATATGAATGGCAAATAAGCACTAAATTAATTGGTCAACATCATTAGTCATTGGGTAAATGCAAATTAAAACCACAGTGATATATAATTACACACTTATTAGAATAGTTAAATTTAAAATATTAAATTTGAGAGTTCTAGATCCTCTGCATCATTTCTATATGAAAGTTCTAGATCCTCTGCATCCTTGTCAAATAGTTAAATTTAAAATTATTAAGTTTAAATAGTTAAAAATATTAAATTTAACTATTTGACAAGGATGCAGAGGATCTAGAACTTTCATATATCACTGGTGCAATATAAAATGCTAAAATAACTTTGGAGAGAAGTTTGACATTTTCTTAAAAATTAAACATACACCTTGTATATGATCTAGCCATTATACTTTGAGGCATTTAAACCCAAGGAAATGATACCATAGGCCCACAGAAAATCTTCAGATGAATGTTCATAGCAGTTTTATTTGTAAAAGCCCCAAATTAGTATCAGCTACAATAGGCATGAAGAAGGTGCAATTTTATAGAAAAAAATTAACAATTGCAACTTCTAAAATGGACTATATCTTTTGCATATTTCACTACTTAAAACAACCATATTCGGTTTTATTATTACTTCAGTTTCACAAATAGATGAAATAAATAGTTCAAGTTCACAAAACTCATAAGTATGATGCCACTTCCATATTGTAATTCCAAATATATTGCTCTTTCTATTTAATCATGATGCCATGTGAATACAATAAACTTGAAATTAAGATCATAGGGGCACTATTCCAGAGAACAAAGGGAAAAAAAATCTCTGAAGCCCAAGAATAGGTAAACTCAAATCTTGTTTGTCAAATGCAATGAAGAGAGATTCTTGAAGAGTGAGCTTGAACTCACTTTCTGATCAAATTCTGAATGTTATAAACAGGTGGTTGTATACAGGGAACAAACCTAAAATCACCAGGAAAAAGCTTGTTTTCAAATAAGTTGTCCCTTTAAGTATTTATTCATTAATTTATTCAACACATGGTTATTGGAGGGTCTATATATGCCAACTACTACATAGGTACTAGGGACATGGCAGTGAACTAAAATGATAAAAATTCCTGCCCTGTGATGCTTCCTTTCTAGAGGGAGTGACAGTAAATAAATCGACAAGGAGAATATATAGTACATAAGATAGTGTAAATGAAATGGAGAAATATAAAGCAAAGAAAGGCAAGAAAAAGTTTTGGGTAGTCAGTGACATCTTCACTTGTGCAGAAAAGCTAAGAATAAAAAAAATAAAAAGCTTAATTTCAGAGGCAGGTAGAGGCAACATGCAAAACAAGGTGAACAAAGGACAACACACCTCTCAAAGGAGAGAATGAGTTACCATCGGCTGTCTTTCCAGGACTTAGGAGGTCAGGTTTTATCTTTATTTCTTGAAATATTTCAGTGTCCTAAAATAAGCCCTATTTTGACTAAAACCAAGTTTTGTAGATAAGGAGATTATTGAAAGAATGGAATTCTCCTTCTTGTATTCCTTACTAAAATACTCTCGTCTGAGTCCCTTAAGAACCTAATATATTCCCCTGGCAGTCATATCACAGGACATAATAATAGCTTATGTATGAATCAGCACACTTTCTTAGACTACATTTGGCCATTTGCAGCCTTCAGAGACCTTTTCCATACTCCATAATTTCTAAAGATTACTGGTGGCTCTGAGGTCTTATTTCAAAATCCATTAGTAATGGAAAAGTTTCAGAGTCAAGTGGAAAGAACATCATATATGGGATCAGAGGATTCAAATTTGAGTCCCAAATAGCTATTTACTAGCCTCCTCAATCTTCTTGCTTAACTCCTCTGAGCTGCACTATCTTTATCTGTAAAATGGGGTAACATGAAAACCTATTTCATGGATTTTCATTTCTTTTAAGGATTAAATAGAGAAATATATCCCCCATCCCTAGAGAATCAATTTAACTGATCTGATCTGGGACCTGAGGTTCATAACTTTTAAAATACAGTAATTTCTAAGAGTGATTCAAATTACAGCCGGAAGAGAGAATCTCTAGCTAGTTTAATTAGATACAGCTGAAAATTGCCTAATCTATTCATTATGCTTTAAACTCTTTTAAAGAGTTTAGTCTTTCTCAAAGTTTAAAGTGAAGGGAGAAAATAGAGACTTGTTTTTTATTTATATATATATATATATATTACTTTCTATGGGTTAAGGCTATTAATTTAAAACTTAGCACACATTTAGACAGATGACAACTTTGAACTCATTCAACTTTGAATTCATTCAATTTCCTTATTATTTTCACCCCTTTCTAATTGCCCCATAATGATTACACCCTAGTTTACTTTCCATAACTTATTAAGGCTTAGTTACTGTTCTTAATCCTTCTCTTATTTTTCATGTATTATATGATAAACATTTCAATACTTCTGAGAGTAAATTGTGAGCTATTAAAAATTAAGCCAGGGCAACAGACATATAACTAGGATGACCCAGGGCAAACTGTTCAATTATAACAGCCAGGTACTTTTATCTTTTTGTAATATCTTCAAAAATCATTAATATAATGGTCAGGTATGTTTTATGATCCTTAATTTAAATTATATTTCCTTCAGTATAGTTGTCATAAATTATTTTAAAGGTATTTATAAATGTCCTCATTGCCCCACACATCTAGTATTATTATTCCCTTAATCTTTTTCTCAACTGTTATCTTTTTATTCATTCTTTCATTCTACTTTTTATTAAATATATATTATGTCCCATGTTCTGTGCTGTCATATTCGTGGGCTATTATTTCTTTGAATAATATTCTCCTTTTTTACCTTCGTAAATTTTGCATTTCTGTAGGTTTGTACCCCAAAGAAAACAACAAAAAGAACAAAAATTAAGCAAGGCCTAGAATCACGATATCTTTCCTGGCAAATCTCAGTCTATAATGCTTTTTTTTTAATCATAAAACATAATTAACACTTTAGACAGAACTGTGAATTCTCAGTTTATGTTATATGAATTTATATTTCCATTAGATAAGTTTAAGGAAGAGGAGTGTAATTATTTTATATTCTGTGAGCTTCCCAGTTTAGCCATGTGGGAAATGTACTCATCAGTTACTGATGACTCAATGATCATTTGGCTACTCTGAAGCTGGGTATTCAGTTATATAGCAAATATTGCAAGGCGTCATATCCCTTGTAAACTAAATATATATGAAGGATTTCTCTGTAAGCTTTATAGTGTTATATGTTATCAATTTAGCATTTTCAGGAAATAAAGTTTTTCCAGAACTGGAATTCATCAATGCTGAGCATTTTATTTCAATTACTTTTTAAAATTTCAAATTTCAATTACTTTTGATGAAAATTTTTTTTTTTTTAATTTTTAATTATTTTATGATGGGGATACAGATTTTAAGGTTTCAATAACTGCCCTTTCTCCCCCTCCCCCCACAAGTCTGAGTCTCCAGCATAACCATCCCCCAGACGGTGCACTTCTCACTCATTATATATGTATCTACCCATCCCCCCCCCAGTCCCCCTGTCCAATACACTATTATTGTAGTACCTATGTGTCCACTTAGGTGCTGCTCAGTTAATACCAGTTTGCTGGTGAGTATATGTGGTTCTTGTTTTTCCATTCTTGGGATACTTCACTTAGTAGTATGGGTTCCAGCTCTAACCAGGAAAATATTAATTTATCTTAAAAGATTTTTAGATTTCATTATAAAAAATATATTTAAATGATATTACTTCTTTATCAAGAACTTATCAAAGTTTCAATAAATTTTAACAGACATACAGAAAAGTTCAGCTCAAAAACTTTTCATGTTGACACTTCCATGAAATCAACATCCAGGTAAAGAAATCTAATCAGTGCAAAAATACAGAGCTACCATTTGCCTAAAGTCAAATACAGAAAATTCATTATACCTAGTTTTCATTCTTAAGTAAGAGGAATCGCACTATATGAAAGGTTTTATGTTCTCTTTCGTTAAATATATTTGGCTTTTTCCATGTTGTTGCACATATTTATAATTTTTTAACACCATAGCTTATTTGTCTATTCTATGTATAATGGCCATTTAGAATTTTTCTAGTTTGGTACTACTATGAATAGTGCTGTTATAAATATCCTTATACATTTCTTTTATGAGTATATATATTGCTTAACAGCTATGTTAAGATATAACTCACACACCATACAATCCACCCATTTAAAGTTTATAATTAAATGATTTTAAGTAGATACACAGAATTGTGAAACCATCACCACAATAAATTTTAAAACATTTTTATGATCTAAAAGAAACATTGTAGCAGTTACTGCTCATTTATCAAAACTTTCCCTCGGCCCTAGACAATCACTAAAGTACATTTTTATCTATACATTTATATATGCTAGATATTGCATATAAGTGGAATCATACAATGTAAATTGTGATCTTTTGTGACTGTCTTCTTTCTTTTGGCATATTTACAAGTTTCATGCATATTGTAGCACGTATCAGTATTTCATCATTTGTATTGCCAAAGAATATCCTATTGCATTGGCATACACCATTTTTTCTATCCATTCATTAATTGGCAGATATTAGTTACACTTTATGACTATTTTGAAAAATGATGTTATGAAAATTTGTGTACAAATTTTTGTAGCAATGTATGTTCTCATTTCGCTTGTCTACATTTGTGGTAGTGAAAATACTGTGTTACATGGTAACTTTGTTTCAAATATGAGGAACTGCCAGACTGATTTACAAAGTGGCTGTTCCATTTTACATTCACATCAGTAGTGTATTAGGGTTCTGATTTTTCCACATTCTTGCTAACACTTGTCATTACCAGTCTTTTTGATTATAGCTATTCCAGTAAGTGTGAAGTAGTATCTGTCATTAATTCTGACTTCCATTTCTCTAATGGCTAATGATGTTGAACATCTTTTTATATGTTATGGGCTATTTTGAACAACATATATTCAGATCTTTTGCCCATTTTTGATTGGCTTATTTGTCTTCTTATTATTTTTGAGTTGTAAAATTTCTTTATATATTTTGGATAATAAACCTTTGTCAGATAAATGACTTACAAATACTTCCCCCATTCTGCATATTGACTTTTTGCTTTATCCTTTCAAGAAAAAAAAAAAAAACACTTTTAATTTTAATGATATCTAGGTGATCTATTTTTTTTCTTTTGTTGCTTGTGCTTTTGGTATCACATCTAACATGGCTTTGCCTAACCCTAGTTAGGAAGATTAACTCCTATGTTTTCTTGTAGGAGTTTAATAGTTTTAGCAATTGCACTTAGCTTCTAATCCATTTAGAGTTCATTTTTGTTTATAAGGTAAGGAAGAAATCTAATTTTACTCTTTTGCATCCAATTGTCCCAGTGATAACTTGTTGAAAAGACTGTTCCTTGCCTATGAATTGCCTTGACATCATTATCAAAAGTCAATTGGCCATAAACATGAGGATTTATTTCTGGACTCTATTTCATTGTCTATGTATCTGTAGTATGCCAGTAACTAAAATGCAGTAATTAAAATAGTTACTGTAGCTTTATATTCACTTTTGTAATGGGAAAGTGTGAGTCCTGCAAATTTCTTTTCAAGAATATTTTAGCTATTCTGGGTCCTTTGCATTTCTATATGAATTTTAAGATAAACTTGTCAACTTTGGAACAACTAATAATTGAAATTGTGAAAGGAATGGTGCTGAATATGGTGATCAATTTGAAGAGTAGTGCCATCTTAATGATATTAAATCTTCTGATCCATTAACATACGATGTGTTTCCATTTATTTAGGCTTTAAAAATTTTTTTTCAACTATATTTTACTGTTTTTACAGTAAAGATTTTGCACTTGCTTTGTTAAGTTTATTCCTGAATATTTTATTCTTTTTGATGCTATTGCAATGGAATTACTTTTTAAAATTTTATTATTTAATGTTTCTAGTATGTATATAGAATATAATTTATATTTACATATTGTTCGTATATCCTGCAACCTCTATGAACTCCTTTATTGGTTCTAATAGATTATTAAAGGATTATTTAGAATAGTCTAGATACAAGATTATATATAAAATCATGTAATCTGCAAATAAAAATGTTTATTTCTTCTTCTTTTCCAGTGGCTGTTTTTTATTGATTTTTTTTTTATTTTAGCATATTATGGGGGCACAAATGTTTAGGTTACATGTGTTGTCTTTCCACCCCTTTTCCCTGCCCCTGGAGTCAGAGCTTCTAGTGTGTCCATCCCCCAGATGGTGCACATCACACTCATTATGTATGTATATACCTCTCCCCCCTCCCATTTGCTTGTTACCCCATAAATGTTATTCCTATATGTCCACTTAGGTGTTGATCAGTTAATAGCAACTTGCTGGTGAGTACATGTGGTGCTTATTTTTCCATTCTTGGGATACTTCACTTAATAGGATGGGTTCCAGCTCTATCCAGGAAAATACAAGAGGTGCTATATGACCGTTGTTTCTTATAGCTGAATAGTACTCCATGGTATACATATACCACATTTTATTAATCCACTTATGTATTGATGGGCACTTGAGTGGTTTCCACATTTTTGCAATTGTGAATTGTGCTGCT